>PVIH01004460.1:0-87500 GCA_004025045.1 Sigmodon hispidus
CCCCACACCTGTCCCCAGTGCCCCCACACCTGTTCCTGTCCCCTGACACCTGTTCCTGCCCCCTGCCTACATCTGTCCCCATGTGTATCTTAGCATTTTCATCAAAATAAGACTGATGTTTACTTTATCACCACAGGAAACATTATTGGGGTCCCATTGGGTATAAAGGCAGAGTTTTGTTTTATTTATTTGTTTGTTTTTCAAGACAGGGTTTCTCTGTGTAGCCCTGGCTGTCCTAGGACCTTTTTGGTCCAGAAAGGTGACCAAGCTTGTCATGTTCCAGTCCTATCCTTCCTCAGAAGGATAAGAAAGAGGGCCAGAGCAGTGAGAGCCAGCATTTGGGAGGTCAAGACAATCCAGGCCTATGGGCAGCCTTCTTCTGCCTCAGACACAGGTCCAGGCTTGTACCCAGCCTTGGCCTGGGGAACCAGGCAGCAGGTGGGGTAGCAAGTATGGGATCAGACAAGATGGATCCCTAGAGCTCGGGGCTCCTCTGGGCTCCCAGTCACTCAGCCTCAGCTGAACTACTGCTGACGCCCTCAGAGTCTCCCAGGAGCCTGTGCCTCAGTTTCCTCACCTGTGAAATCTGGGATAGACTAGCGCTCCCCCACAGGGTTAGCAGAGAACCAGTGGGAAGTACTTTGGTGTCTCAGACAAGCAACTGGCACAGAAATGTGCTTTAGCGTCTGTTGATGGTGTGCAAATATCACGGTATTGATTTAACATGTCTGTTGGTAGTGCCGTCACTAATGCCGGGGTTTGAACTCTGCTTTGACTAATGGCACCCACCCAACCCCTGCCCTCTTGGGTGTTCCCCCGAGTCCCCTTTACCATCTACAGAGCCTCCCCAGCAGAGATAGGGGTTCCCGAAGAAAATTCCCTGACCATCAGCACATCCAGGCTGCCTGGGGATGGGGCGGGGGCGGGCCAAGGATGGATGGCCACTGCAGCCCTACTTGCTCAGCTCAGCAGAAATGAGGGCTGGCATAATGGGCTGGCGGCCCCCAGCTGCAACCAACTTCATTTTCTGCCACAATTAAATGATCGCGGGCATGTGCTCATGTTCACTTACTCAATTACCTGAGCGGTCCTGAAGGAGTCTCAACGAAATAGCCATAAATAACGGGCCAGCTGCCCCCAGGCTGTCATCCAGCCAACTGCTCCCCGCCCAGCTGACCCTCCTCTGAAGAGTGCAGAGTTCCCCAGGACGCCCTCCCTGCTCTGGCCACAGCCTGGGGGTGGGCAGATAGGGGTGAGCACTACCTGGCTGGGAACCTCTGGGGACCACCCTGGGTTTCCTCATCTGTCTAATGAGCCATCTGCAGGAGCTGTAGTGCACTGCTTTCACAAGAGAGTGGCCCTGGCTCCCCTGGAGGGAGGAAGAGAGAACCCCACACATTCAGCACCCACCCTGTAATCTCCCAGAAATAGATACCACGCTATCTGTGCTGACTGGCTTGCCGATCCCTCTACTTGATTCTCTGCACACACTCACACACAAACACGCGCATACTTACACACGTACACATACCCACTGCACATACATGGCACATGTATTCTGTGTATGCTGCAGTGCACAGGTGGAGTCAGAGAACAGCTTTCTGGATTCTCTTCCTCCATCCACCATGTGGAGCTTGGAGTCAAAATTAAGTCACCAAGCTTGGTGGCAGGCAAGTGCCGTTACGTTCCGAGCCACCTTGCCAGCCCTAACTAAACACATGTTGGAGGCAGGGGTATATGTATCACAGGCTGGCTAAACAGGAATGTCACCATGCCAGTTTATGAAGTGGTTAGAACTGAACTCCGTGTTCTGTGCATGTTAGCAAGGAGGACTCTCTCCGCCACCTGAGCCACATCCCCAGACCCTCATCTTGTCTGGGGGACTCCTGCACATACTTCAAAGCCTCATCACTTATATGCTGCAGCTCCCAGAAAGCCTGTACCTCCAGCCCCTATGAGAGTAAATCAGTCTCTTTCACAGCCTCTCATATGTCTTGGATTTGGGAGAGAATCCTAGCTTCACTTATCATGTACCGTGACCAAACTTGTCATTCATGAACGAAACACAGGGTTAGACTGTGTGATTACCATATTCCCAACACCTATGTGACCTGGGTCTCCACTTCTAATCATAGCAGACACAGGTAAGTATGGGGTCCGTGTGTCAGAGCCTGCGCCAATGCTCTCTACTTGCGTTGGAATATCGCAATATCCCTAAGAAAACCACCCCATTCTGCAGATCAGGAAATTGAGGCTTGGTGAGGTTGAGGTGCCTGTCCATAGCAGGTGTCTTGTTCAGTCAGGAGCATCTGCTTCCACAGTCCAAGCCCCGGGGAATAAGAGGAACGGGCAGTGGATGGGACTGGGAACAAGCTCTGTCTTCCTCTGGCCACCAAGAAGCCCAGCAGGTCCTTGTCTTTCTGCAGAACCCTTTTGACTCTCTTCCCCTGGGAAATGGGAGGACTGTAGCAGGTGGCCTCCCTCCCAGGCCTGCCAGGCCTGCCATTCTCTCTCTCTCTCTCTCTCTCTCTCTCTCTCTCTCTCTCTCTCTCTCTCTCTCTCTCTCAACGAAGTTGTTGAAAATCAAGGCAGGAAGGTGCCCTGGGGCAATGCCCCCCTCCTATATGGCCTAGGGAATGGCAGCCTCCTCCTTGGGGGTGCAGCCCTGAACTCTGACAGAGGGGAACAAAGAGCAGATGTGAAGGGGGGTCCCAGCACCCAGGAGGCCCAGCCTGGGGTTTCACTGCCTAAGCTACATGGAGGGGTCAGGTTGATGGGTTAGTTGGTAAAGTGCTTGAGTATGATGATCTACGTTCAATACCAGAACTCTGGTTAAAAAGCCCAGCATGTGGCACACACCTGTATTCCCAGAGAGGCAGACAGGCTCAGCCAGCCTAGCTGAGTTCCAGGCTAGTGAGAGAGATCCTGTCTGGAAACAATGTTGGTGGCACCTGAGGAAGGACCCCTGGGGTTGTGCTCTGGCCTCTACACTCACCCACATGACGCAACAAAAGCACCAACATGAACACATGGAGAGAAGGGATAAGGGGAGAGACAAAGTTCTCGGGGGTCAGCAGAAGGGTGAGGCAAAGTCCTGGGCTAGCCTCTGCCTCAGATCATGCTCTAGACCCAGCAGCTGCCATCCTGGGGAGTCCAGCTGTGCCCTTGCAAAAGGATCATCCCAGCTGGGCGCTCTCGTGGAGGGTGGGAGATCAGAAGCCCTTCACCCGACTATCCAGTGGCTCCCCACCACTTGTTGTAGGTGACACTGCGCACGGTGTCAAGGAGGGGTCCCAGTATACAGGAGCCTAAGGAGGGAGCTCTATCTAGGAGGCAGCCCTCATGCCTTCTGGGTAAAAACTTTCCGGGTGCAGCCATTTGGACAGGAGTGCCTGAACCCCTATAAGTAACCCCTCATCTGTGTTCAGTAAGGAAACTCAGTAAACCCGCTGGTCCACCAGAACAAGCTGACAGATTCCTGACTCAGTTTGTCACTGGAATCCACAGCTCAGGATGAACATTGCTTAAACCCCACAACCCTCAGAAGGAATTTTAGCAACAGATGGTCTTGGCTTTCGGCCACCATAGAGGCCTCACAAATGCTCCTCATGGATTGCTTAAGAGCCAAGGGACAACATGGCAATGCTGCCAGCTGTAATGTAATGGGGTCCTCGGGGATGCTGGCTGGCTCTTCCGTGGGGTAAAGATCTGCAGACGCCACCCTCTTGAGAGTTGTGTCAGTTTGGAGATCACAGACCCAGGTCTTCAGTGTCACCTCATCAATCAGAAGCCCCAGATGTGAGCAGGGGGAAGGAAATTGTCACCCAGTATTACAGGACAGACCCAGTTCTCATTGCAGCCATGTGCCCAGAGCATCACCCAGGCCAGCGATGGCTGCAGGAAGCTGAGACAGTAAATACTGGCCCCACACTGATGGTCCCGACACTGGGGTGTGGTGTGCCTAGCAGAGGCTGGCGCTGGGGTGTGGTGTGCCTAGCAGAGGCTGGCGCTGGGGTGTGGTGTGCCTAGCAGAGGCTGGTGCTGGGGTGTGGTGTGCCTAGCAGAGGCTGGCGCTGTTTGTTTGTTTTGATACCAGGTCTCAGATGTCCCAGGCTGGCCTTAAATTATGTCGCCAAGGATAAACTGGAATCCCAATGTTCCTGTCCCACCTCCCAAGTGCTGGGATTACGGGCATGGCTGGAGGCGGAGCGGGTCAGCAGCCACCCATGTTTATGAGGCAAGACAGGATGATGCCACATCCTGGAAACTGATGTTATTGTTGGGAGCTGGAACACTGGGTCACGGGAACAGAGAAGGGGCAGCCAGCATGGAGGGACACCTCAGGACAATGGTGACTTAGTCTGGGGCCTCTATTACCAGAAGCCAAGAAGAGCTTGGCTTCACTCTGCATACCAGACATGAATAAGCCAGAACCCAGGACGAGAGCACACATTCACTCACTCGCTCATTCAGACCACCTTCAGGTACTGCAGTATGAACAACAGGCCCTACCCTGGAGGGGACGGGAGTAGCTGGGAGCTGCCATGCATAGGCCAGCAGAGGTGTGTCAGGAGGGTGGAGGCTTCCCAGGGTGACTGTCAGACTGGAGACTACAGGATGAGGAAGAAGCTTTCCAGGGGGAGAGGTGACAGAAGGGCACTGGGGTCAGGGGGAGCCACGGGGGATGGGCCAGGCCAGGGCCTTGGCAAGTGAGGAGGTACCACTGAGGCAGGCAGGGCTAGGCAGAAGGATTGAGATCTAGAACAGGGAGAGGCTGTGGATGGCTTGTAAGTGTAGGTCACTCTAAGGAACAGGAAATGGGCAGGTCAGCAAGGGTGTGGTAACTGGAGAAATGTCTGGGGTTTAATGATGGGTAGCGGGAAGGTGATAGCCTGCCCCAGAGGGACCAGCCCATTCCTGTGCCTTGAGGGGATGGCTCTGCAAACAGCTGGGAGTTGTATCTGAGCCCCCACATCACAGAAAGTGGCATCACACACAGAGGTTCCCAGAAGACAGTGCTGTGCTACTCAGGGCTGGCATCAGCCCTGTAACAGAAGACCTGGGACCTGGGGGAGGGGACTATGGATGGACAGAGTCCTGGAGAGGATGAACAGCAGGCATCTCAGAAGTGAAGCTGGGCTTTGGAAAATGGCACAGAGAAAGCCTGGTCAGGGCCAAGGACAGAAATAAGTGTCCTACTTGATTATATAATAGAAAGCTCCCACACCCGGCTCTGGGGCTTGGCCATAGCTGTGTCTTTTTGTTGCACAGTAGGACCTAACAGTATTAGATGGGAAAGAAGGCAGCCCGGGCCTGGATCTTCATAACAACAGTAGGAAGCATATGGCAGCCCTCCTCAAGACCGGGGTTTGAGTCCAGGCTCAGCCGTGTACTAGCAACCTAGCTTTGATGGGATGCTTCATATGTTCTAGACCCTCAAGGGGCCACATAACCCTGGGTGACTCCAAGGTCCCAAACCAGGCATGTGAGAGCAGCCAGGGGGAGAGAGACCCAGGACGATAACCAGAGCTGGGGGGAGGGGGCAGGCTGAAGCAAGCTCACTTCCCTGGAAAATGCGATCTCCAGCCTGGCTGGGGAGCAGGCTGGCATTCACGGAATCAATAGAGCTTTTGGGGTTTTTTGTTTGTTCGCTTTTTGTTTTAAGTGTGAGGGATAAAGGCCAGGCCACGATCAGCAGGTAAGCATTTTCCTGTCCAGATCAATCCCCTAATCTGCCCATCCCACTTTCAAGCAGGGCTCCTTCAGAGCACCAGGGTGGGGCCTGCTCTGCTCTGCCAGTATGGGGAGGCCACAGCAAAGAGCCTGTGTAGAGATGAGGAAGGAGATCAGTGGGCAGAGGCAAAAGGAGGGCTCCCCTCAGCTGCCCAGGCCCCTGCACATGTACAGCCATGGGTCAGGTGATTAGGCCTTGAGGGGCACAGTAACCTGAAGGACAGAAGCAAAGACTGACCCCGGGCCACATAGACCTGAAGTCTGTCCTTTACCCCACACTGTCCTCTCTGGACAGCCAGGTAATCACGAGACCTCACCAAGCCTCCCAACTCGCCTTTTATCCCTCCACACACACACCACACACATAGACACACAGACACACACACACCACACACACACACACACACAGACACACACACACCACACACAGACAGACACAGACAGACACACACACCACACACACTCTCTCTCTCTCTCACACACACACACTCTCACACACAGGCACATACACACCACACAGACACACAGACACACATGCACAGACACACACACACTTTCTCACACACACACACACACACTCTTTCTCTCACGCACACACACACCCCGCCCCTTCTTGCCATCAGGAGGGGTAAAGCTGTGGTCACCTCCCAGTGTGCTCCTTCCAAAGCAGACCCAACCTTAACTGAGGCCTGTGCCTGACTGCAGTGTAACACGTTCTAGCTCCTTGGTTCCTCACTTGGGCCTGAGGTCTGCTCCTGTCCAGCTCCTATTACTCCTGGCCACCTTGGCTTCCTCCTGCTGGCCACCCTGCCCTGGCTGGGCCCTAGCCTCTTCCTCAGCTGCAGCCCTCCTCTTCACATTACTCTTTCCCCTTCAGGTGGTCATTTCCTAGGTCTGTTCGCAGCTCCCTCACTTTGGGTGAAATGCTCTGTTCTGACAGGCTTGTCTGCCTGGGCCTGAGCAGGGGAGCCAGGTGGAAGAGAAGGCATGGTCTAGCCCAGCCTTGTTCTTCATTCTGAACAGGGTTAGACAATGAAGCAAGGAAGGCTGGGGGTGGACTCAGTAGGCCTGCAAGCACTCAGTAGGTCTGCAAGCACTCAGTAGGTCAGCAAGCGCTCTGTGTATGAGACCCTGGGTTCTGCCCCAGCACCACATGAGTAAATAAAGGGAAAGCGAGATGGTTCAGCAGGGAGAGCACTTGCTGCCCAGCCTGACACCGGAGTTCAGTCTGGAACCCACGGGTGAAGAGGACCAGGACCAACACCTACAAGTTGTACTCTGACCTCCACAGGCATGTCATGTTATGTGGGTGTCCTCACACGTGTGCACACACACGCATATATGAATGTGTGTGCATATACCCAAATGTTTTTAAGGTTAATAATCAGGGGCCTTGCAGCGATTAGTGCCTGCACTTAGAGATAGTCACTCAGTTCTCTCCTCTCCCTCCTCTGGTCCTGTCCAACCTTCCTCCTCCTCCTCCTCCTCCTCCTCTTCTTCCCCGCTTCCTAATCTCCCCCTTTCTTCTCTTCTCTCTCTTTCCTGCCTCCCAGACCCCTGGCCCTGCTCCAGAGCTGTGGACACCCAGCTGACAGCTGGGCATACCAGCACCAGGGGATCAGGTGGCCTCCCCTACCCAGGCCACTGGCAGCCCAGTCTGCTGGACAGAAAGCTCCACCCAGCCTCCTTGGGGAGTACTGAGCTGGGCCAGGCCTTTGTCCTGTGCTTCTAGACAGAGGAGGACACTGGGAAGCAAGTGTCCCTACTGCAGACCGACACCCCGGGAAGGAGGCTCCGGTGAGTGCTGTCTTGATGAAGGATGGGGAACCGTCTTGCTGCCAGAGTGAGGGTCCGAAGGTGTCAAGGCCACAGGCCTGCTTCTGTTATAGGGTAGCCTCCCTGCAGGCTGAGATTGTCAGGGGATATAGAGGTGCTAGTGGCTTGGAGTGCGTGCGTGCGTGCGTGCGTGCGTGCGTGCGTGCGTGTGTGTGTGTGTGTGTGTGTGTGTGTGTGTGTGTGTGTGTGTATTCTGGGTGGGAAGGGACTGGGATAGGCAGCAATTTAGAAATGGAGACATATGTTCCTCTCCTGTTTCTTTTTATCTCCCTAGCATGGCCCTCTCTTCCTCTTTCAAAGTGCACTAACGTGCTCCTCTGACCCACACATGGGCAAACCAAGTCTGCAGTGGCCACGGGTTACAGGGGAATGGCTGGAGTGGCCACTTTCCTCCACCTAGGTTAGACCTTCCTAGAGGCAGATGTCCAGGGAAAGTCCCTCACACTTCTGAGCCAGGATCGGCATGTCCTGTCCTGTCTGCCCCACCCTTCTTCCTGGGTGGGGCTGTAGGGCTGAGTGACATCAGTGCCTGGGAACAGGGACTTCTGGGTGGTGGTGGGAAGCCACCCCTGAGAGAAGTTCATGGGAAATAGAGCCACATCACCCCCAAGACTGGAGATCGCTGCTGCCCTAGACAGTGGTAAAATCTTGGGGACCCCCATCTCCATAATTCCTACAGACTCTTCAGGGACCCCAAAACTTGAACCTGAGGCAGCTCTATGATATCAGGATCATACATGGAATCATGGGTGGGGGGACCTAGCCTCATCCCTTTGAAATAGGGTCTCATGTAACTCAAGCTGAACTCAGACTTGCCACATAGCCGAGTCTAGCCTTGAGTTCCAGATGCTCCTGCCTCCACTTCCCTAACCCTGGGAACACAGGTATTCTCTACCATGCCTAGCTTAGCTGTATTTTTTTAAGCTGAAAGTTTTGTAATTTTTCCTCACGAAAGACCCTAATGGGAAAATACAGAGGCTGCTGCCGGACACACTTGTGCAGGCCCCGCCTGGCTCTGCACGCTTGTTCTGAGTCTTGCCACACTTCACAAACAGCAATTAACACTAAAGGAATCTGAAGTCATTTACGGGCAGCAAGGACTCCTTCCCTGCACAGCACACCTCACGAGGTCCTGACAGAAGCCCAGTATCACAGCCCCGACAGCATAATGCTCACTGTGCCTCGATCCGGCTATTTACCTAATTAAAGCTGATCATGCCGGCAAGAGGCCTCTCGGTCTGCAGAGGCCCCACACCCTCTAGATCTCCCTCACATCCCTGATGAAATGGAGGGACTGCTGGCCCATAGACAGAAAGGACATGGCTGGGACAGACCATTCTTGATACACATGGGGAGTCTGAGGCAGGAGTTCCTCCTGTGGGGGTTCCTTGTATCCAGGCCCCCCGCCTGTACTCCACCAGAAAGCTGCCCCTGGTACTATCTGCCATCTTCCTGGCGCATTCTGGGGCCAGCAGCAGCCCCCTCTGCTCTGAGCAGGGCACTTGCATAAATCCTTCCAGGAGAAATCCTTATGGTTGCTGTCTTGTTCACTAGCAGCCGCCAGGAACAGCAATAAACTTTATGAACATTGGTTGCGGGGAAGGAAGCCTGTAGGCTGGTGGGGGGGTGCAGTGTGAGGGATGGGGCAGCAGGGGTTGTGTCAGCCTGCACTGTGCATAGCCATCCCTTAGCCTCTGTTGGCCCCTGACCCTGATGAAGTAGCAGAAATGACTGTAAGAGAATGGAACCCAATCTTGATGACTTCAGAGCTTTTTAAAGACATTCCTGGTGGGGCAGAAGAACTTCAGCTGCAGGCTATGCACCTGGGGACAGGGCTGGAAAAACTCAGGGTGTCCCAGGAATATGGTCACTGGTTGTTGGATGGAGAAGGGGTGCTGGCTTTAGTTTTCAGACAGCATTAATCCCTCTCTGGGCATTCCGGCATCGGCATGTGTGGTGCTGCCCTCTGCTGGGGAGCGTGTGTGCTTTCAAGTCTCCCAGATCCACTCCAGAGATGGAAAGGGCAGGATTCTGGTAGGATTCTGGTGGGTAGGAAGACAGCTACACTACACACGCAGCATCTGCATGCAGACACACACACACACACACACACACACACACACACACACACACACACACACACACACACGCTGTCTAATTCTTGTGCTCTGACCTTTACAGTTGTTGCTGGAGACTGGGAAATGTGGTTGGATAGTGAGCCTGTGTGGTATTTGCAAAGCCTAGGGTCCAGTTCCCAGCACGTCATAAATTGAGCATGGTAGCACACCCTTGCAATCCCAGCACTCTGAAACTCCACTGCCCATTACCACCTAAGGGTTTTTAAATGGGTTTCGGGTCCTCTCATCTCTAATGGATTAAAAAGATGTTCCCGGGGCTGGAGAGATGGCTCAGTGGTTAAGAGCACCGTCTGCTCTTCCAGAGGACCCGGGTTCGATTCCCAGCACCCACATGGCAGCTAACAACTGTCTGTAGTTCCAGTTCCAGGCAAACACCAAGGCAAATAAATAAATAAAAGAAAAAAAAAAAAAAAAAAAAAAAAAAAAAAAAAAAAAAAAAAAAAAAAAAAAAAAAAAAAAAAAAAAAAAAAAAAAAAAAAAAAAAAAAAAAAAAAAAAAAAAAAAAAAAAAAGATGTTCCCTCAGGCATCACAAGGGCATTGAAGGATGTGTCTCAAAGCATGGAAATGAAATGAAAACAGGAAGATCATGAATTCAAAGCCAGTCTGGGCCAGAGACCCTGCCTCAAAGACAAAACCAAACTCAAGTAAACAATAGCAGTACAGAATCTGTTGCTATCTCCACCATATAATGTCATGCCAATCACAGGCAAAGCCATGTCTCCAGCACACAGACCTCTTACCCAAGGCCAGGAACCAATCCTGTAATGTAGAGAAGGGTACCAGGCCTGGGGAAGGGGCTGGGGGCCTGGAGACATGCCTATAGGTCTTAGTTAACAGTTCTGGGTTCAGCTTGAATGCTGGGAGGCAGCAAAGGCTGATGGGAATGGAGCTGGCGAGGGACAGTGTCCCAGCCTTGCCTCTGCAGAGCAGTCCTAGGGCACTTGGCTTCTGAAGTCAGACTTCTCCATGTTTCTCCTCTCAGAACATTCCAGGAGCTGCTGAGTGCATCTGTCACTGGCTGAAGGGCTTTCTGAGCTAATAATCATGGTATTAAAATTGTATTTGGTCCTCAAGCTGAAGAAATGTTGGGAGATTTTAAATGTTAAGGGGAGAAGAGAGGGAAATCCCTTCTCAAAGAGTGAGTCTGGTGTGGAAATAAGTTTCCAGGGCTGAGGGATGTGGAGGATGGCTCCGAGGGCCTGGAAATCCTGCCTTCCTGGGAAATGAATGTTCTCTAAAGATGTGTTTCACACAGCCTGGCAGGTGATGTATGCAGCCCCCCAGAGCTCACTCTGTGTTGATCCCACCCAGCTAGGGAGCCAGGAAGGGGAAGGGAGCCGTGTACAGTCCCAGGGCTCCTGAGGTGTCTTAGAATGGACTGGCAAATGCCATTAATTCCCCTTCTGGAAACAAGCCTTCGCCTTCCTGGCCTGGATGGCCCAAATGATGCACAGACCGCAGGCACATGAGGATTCCGAAACTCCCCTGCCCATTACCACCTAAGCGGTTTAAATGGGTTTCGGGTCCTCTCATCTCTAATAGATTAAAAAGAAGTTCCCTCAGGCATCACAAGGGCATTGAATGGTACTTGTCCCGAAATGCCAGCTCGGAGAGGCCTGTGAAATGTATGTGAGAGCTTTGGAGACAGAGAGCAGACCATAAACCACTCGGCTTTTGAATTGTGTGGCCTGCTGGGCTCAACAGCAGATTCTTAATAATGTCCTTCACAGAAGGCCCTCCCCACACACCTGAGAGTTTCCAGGAGGCCTTCTCTCTGAAGGCTTCAGTACTTCTACAATTCAAGTGGCACTGTCCTCTTCCCAGGTTGGAGGCCAGAGGTCAATGTCAGGTGTCTTAATTATCCGCCACCTTATTTATTTATTTTCAAGGATTTATTTACTTATTATGTATACAGTGGTCTGCTTGCATGCATGTTTACATGTCCGAAGAGGGAACAAGATCTCATTACAGATGGTTTTTTGAGCTACCATGTGGTTGCTGGGAACCTAGGTCTTTTACAAGATCAACAAGTGCTCTTGACCACTGGGCTGTCCTTCCAGCCCCATTTCTTTATTTTGAGATAGGGTCTGTCTATAGCCCTAAAACAATAATACCCTGGCTGTCCTGGACTTCACTCTGTAGACCAGGCTGGCCTTGAACTCACAGAGATTCACCTGCCTCTGTCTCCTTAGTGCTGAGATTAAAGGCCACCATGCCTGGTAGCCACACTGAACCTGTAGCTCTCCAGTTTGGCTAGTCTGGCTGGCCAGAACACTCTAGGGATCCTCCTGCCTTGGCTTCCCTGGGCAGGATTACAGGCCATGCCCCCAACAGGCAAGTCTGGCTCCCCTTTCACAGCCCCTCCTATTGACCTCTCAGGGCAGCCCTGGAGCAGGCCTAGCGCCCTTCCCACGCCACCCATCCTGCTCCATTCTGTCCTGTCTCTACTTCTTTGTGCACACACTCCCTGAGCAGGTCCCTCTTCAAGCCTCCACGGCTCTCTTGCTCCTGGTCACTTCTTGGGTATCCAAACTTACGCCTCCCTCAGCCCAATGCGGAAATCCCCTTAGTCTTTTCATAAGGATTCCTGTTATTACTAATTAAGATATTAACTATACAAATAAATAGGGTCGATCCATTGTGATATTTCAGTGTGTGGGTGTGGAGGGCCTAATTCATTTCCATCTTTCCAGGGCTCACCATCAATCTTTCAGATCAACCTTTTTGTTTAAGGTTTCTGTATAAAAGAACATAATGTCTATTAGTGATGCTGGGACTCGAACCCAGGTCTTTGAGAATACTGTGTTCTTGCTCTGTCATTACTGAGCTATACCCCCACTTCCAGCCCAGAGGACTCATTCTTCAACATAATTTTTCCCCTACCAGTAACTAAGTAACACTCATTAGACCGTCGGTATCTGTTGATTGAGGGAACAAATGACAAAAACCCTCTAGGAATCCGATAAATGCTTTAAATGAATTTGTGCACCATAATTATAGTGCTTATGTATGCTTGGGAGATGGCCGGGCTCCCCTGGACCTACCCAGATCACGCTAGAGTGGCCTAGTGGGGAGGGCCCTGGGAGCCTCACTGCTCATGGATAACCTCTTTTCAGAACAGGGGGTGTCCCTCAGCCTGGCAGAGGCAGGCTAGCTGCCATTCAGACACTCAGGGTAGGGCTTGTCCTGAGGTGGCCAGTCCGTGGTCTTACTACCAGCCCAGGGCCACACCCCGAGGCCTGAATTAGCCCTGAGGCCGCTGGAGTGAGGCCATACTCCACTTCAATCAGGACATGACCCGGCCAGAGGGCAGGAGAGAGCAGGGCCAGGGCCATCTGTCCCCTCCTGGGGCAAGGGGCAGATCTTTGCTGACCCCCCTCCCCAAGGGCGCAGGAGAAGGACAGAACATGGAGGGCTGTAGGGCTTCAGAAAGAGGTGTGGGCTAGAGAAACACTCATTTCCAAGGCTGCTAAGATCTCCTGAAGGTGTGTCAGAATGGGGGTGTTCCCTCAGGCAGCACCTCACTTGCCTTCCTGGCTCAATCATCTGGACAGTCCCTCACACACTGATGTCTGTGTGGAGACTCCACAGAGGAGTCTTGCATGCTCTGTCCTCTGAGCCTCGTGACAAGGCCATGACAATGGGCAGTCGTGGGCAGTCAAGTTCCTGTCTATTGCCAGCTCACCCTCAGCCTCAGTGTGTGTGTATGTGGGGGGGTGGGGGGTGTTCATGACAGATCCTAGGTTTCTGACTCACAGGAAGAAGAGCAGGGCCTGTGGGCATGGATGCAAGGCTCAGGCAGCTAGAGCTATTTATCTGGGACTTCAAGAGAAGGGTTGGAGGGTGAGGCCACCTCTGCCTCAGACCCACGGGGTTACAGGCCACATACAAAAGGAGCAAAAATGACCTTCAGTTTCCTCAGGAACCCAAGGGCACAGCCCACTCTGTAGCTTAACACCCCCGCCCCCCCCCCGCCCCCTGCCATTCTCCTCAGCTGCCTCAGGACTGCAGACTGCACAGCCTAGCAGCAGAAATACCTTGAGAGATTCCCTGACCTAAAACCTAAGGCCCTGCAAGACCAACTTCCTCCATCTACCTGGCCATCGAGTGCAGTGCTCCTAAAGACAGGCTGGCTACCCAGCAGACTGAATCACTGCCTTCAAGCCACACTCGGCCGACACTCTGCCCCAGAGAAGGCGTAGCCAGGCCTCAGCATCTGACCTCTGAGAGTACAGGAGCAGGCTAAGGCAAGCCAGCGTCTCTACTGACAGAAACACATCACCTCAGGGTAGCTGTGAGGTTTAACCTACTCATCTAAAAGCTTCCAAAATGGCCTGTAACATACAGCAAGGGCCATCCATGTGTGTGGCAATATGAGGAATGATGTGAAGGCAGGCAGGATGTATTGGCAGGCTTGGGCTGACATCTGAGAGCCATGTCTGTCAAGAGTGGAGCTGACCCCAGGGAGACGGTGTGAGACGGGCACTTAGCCTCCTTCCAGGAGTGGCTATAAATGAACTTTATAGCTGCACCTTCAGTTACCACAAGTACCACTGCCTGGGAACAGATGAATCCACAGGCTGACGTGAAAGTTATGGGGGCTATGTGGTCTGTAGGCCCCCTTCTCTTACCTGTCCACACATACCCTAGCTTCTCTAGGATCCTGAAAGTCACCCCCGCCCAACACACATACACATCAGTGGTCTCTCCCAGGATAGAGATTCAAAAGGGTCTTCTGGGGTTCCTGGCCCAGTCTCTTGCTTCAGGCCTTTGCCCTTCCCTCCCCCAATGCCTCACCAGCTTCCTCAACACCCTAAGCAAATGTACAGGTGCCAGACAGAGCCTATGTCTCTCCCCCCTTTAACAGGTGCCCTCTGTGGCCTGGAGGATGTGGGCAGGTAAGGGGAGCCTGTGTGGGGACAGGGATAAGGCAGACAGACTTTTCATTCTGTGGCTTGCTGCCATTTCAGTCAATTGGCAGGCCTCTCTAAACTTAGGTCCTGAACAAAGTAATAGGCACTGCTGTGTGTGGAGCCAGCCAGCCATGCCCAGGGCCTGGAGTGAAGGTCAATTAGAGGGTTAATGATGCCCAATACTGCCCAGTCACATGGCAGCCAGGAGTCCAGCAGAGGGAGAGGTATTAATAACCTGTGGTGAGGACCCTGCTGTGGGAATGTCCTCTCACATGGGACAGACACTCCACAGAAGAGCCCCCCTCACCGATTCCTTGGCACTCTCTGAGACAAAGTCAGAATGACTTTAAAAAATGGTTTTCCAGGGGCTGGAGAGATGGCTCAGCGGTTAAGAGCACCCTCTGCTCTTCCAGAGGACCCGGGTTCGATTCCCAGCACCCACATGGCAGCTAACAACTGTCTGTAGTTCCAGTTCCAGGCAAACACCAAGGCAAATAAATAAGTAAATAAAGTTTAAAAAAAAATGGTTTTCCAGAGTTCCAGGTGAGGTAAGTCCACCTCAGGGAACTCACAGGAAATGGTGGCACTGAGCTCAGGGACTCTTCTGTGTCCTTGTCTTAATTCTGTTTCTGACTCTACATCCTGTACTACTGCACAAAGAAACTGAGGCCCAGAAGGCTTCAGTAACCTGCCCAAGGTCACACAGCAGTCGTATAAGTTAATCATGAACACACACACACACACACACACACACACACACACACACACACACACCATTAGAGCGGAATCCGCTCTATAGAAATAAAGCTGCCCTGTCAGGAATGGACATCCAACAGCTCTGCTTGCTTCTCCCTGGGCAGAGATGGATGTCTCCAGAAGAAAGGTGGTGTGGCAGAAGTAAGGACTAGACCTTGAGCCTGGAAAATTGTATTTGTGTGGTTGTTTGATAATTTTAATATTTAAGTTCAAAAGATTCTAGGTGGTAATTTAAAGTCTCCCTGTCACCCTTGATTGGTGGACTCAGACCACAGCCAGTTTCTCATGACAGATTATTTCAGAAGCAATACACACCTATGTACCATCTTGGTTTGGGGCCTATGGGTGACCCACTCACCCATCCCCTTCTTCATATAATTTCTATTTTCCTTTTTTGTTCCCCCCAGAGACGTGGGCTTCCAAGACTCACCTTTAATGGGACAGCGGTAAAGGCCAAGAGACAGACAGCTGGGGACCACATTAGCCCACCTGGTGGGAGCAGCATCTGCCTCTTCTTGCCTTCCTTGGGAAGACTTGGCTGGTGCCATGGTGGTGTTGCACAGCACTGAGGGGAACGCCGGAGCAGGTGTGCCTCTGGAACCCTTCCTCCACCAGGTCGGTGGCCACCTGAGCATGCTACAGTATGATGCGCACACCGTCTGCAAACCCCTCATCTCCCAAGAACAGAAATTCTATGAGTCCCTGCCGCTGGCCATGAGATGCTTCACTCCACAGTACAAAGGTGAAGGGGGGAGGGTTCAGCTGCACTTGTACCTGCTGTCATTGGGTGTGGGGTTAAGGGCTGTCATTGGGTGTGGGGTTAAGGGCTGTCACTGGGTGTGGGGTTAAGGGCTGTCACTGGGTGTGGGGTTGAGGGCTGTATGGTGACAGCCCTCTCCCAGCAGCCAGCATCCCTGTTCTAGGATGTCCCTGAATTCCTCCAAGCCTCCAGATCATGAGTGTGAACAGCTTTGGAGATAGTCAAACCACTCAGCTTCAAAGAATTGGGAATGATACCAAGGGATGCCCAGTCCTACTGGGTCCTGATGGGATGCTCTGCTCTGCTCTTTGGGAGTATTATGAGTGTGACTGTGGTTAAACATAAGACTAAGTGGAGATGCCAGACAGGACATTTGGGAAACAAAGAGTCCACAGAATCCCCACTCCATACAGGCGGGGTAAAGGCCAGTCTGTCTTCCAGTGTGTGCACCTGGGAAACTGAGGCAGGGGCAGCATGTGTCCTGGAGCCAAGCACACGGTGGTTATGGGAAGAAAGAACTCAGTAGAAGAGTCATGCCTGTTGGCATTCTTTTTTTAAATATTTATTTATTTAATGTGAATTGGTGTTTTGCCTGCATGTAAACTGTGTAAGGGTGTCAGATCTTGGAATTACAGACAGTTGTTAGCTGCCATGTGGATGCTGAGAATCGAACTCAGGTCCTCCGGAAGAACAGTCAGTGCTCTCAACCGCTGAGCCATCTCTCCAGCCCCGCCTGTTGTCATTCTTATCTGATACCCCTGCCCAGATCCAAGGGTAGGAGTTTGGCCCCCACTCAGGGGTTGGTAAGTGGGGTCCTGCAATGTTGTCTGCCAGGTGACTGCTCCCCCAGGACATGCCACTCTAAAGAATCTTAGGTTTTCATTACTGAGGGCTGCTGCCCTATTGCCAAGGTATCTGCAAAGGCAGCAGTTATAACATTCAAATAAGCCCACCAGAAACCCACTGTGGGGCTAGGGACATGCCTCAATGCTCCAAAGAGTGCTTACCTAATATGCATGAAAACCTAGTATCCCATCCCCAGCAATGCGCCAGCTGGAGCATGGTGGCACGTGCTTTTAGCATTCTTTCTTAGGAGGTAGAGGCAGGAGGATCAGATCAAGGTCACCCTTGGATATGCAGCAAGTTCAAGGCTCAGAAAATAAAGAACTCATTGCATTCTAGGGCTTGGGACAACCGGGAAGGCCAGATGTGTCTGCACTGGTATATCTAAGCACAGACTTCATCAGGGTTCCTGGATTCCACTCCAGACCTGCCAAGCAGGGCCCAGGCAGGAGCATTTACTCAGGATCAGGCATCACATTGATTACGGACCTGAATGGGAAGGTCTGCTAGGTGTGACCAGACTACAGGCCTGGATATGACTTCGGAGCCTTGTTTTACATTGGATCATGAGATGGCTCACCCTCTCATCCTGGGAGACAGAAAAGGACAGTGGGACACCTATGAGGTTTTCACTCATGCCTGCCCCAGCCTCCTCCATGGCCTCCCAAGGTCACAGGCCAGCACTGTCTCACTGGCTCTGGGTCACTGCTGATTTTGTCAGAGAACCTGTTGGAATTAATGTCTGTCCTTCTGTAACTGCGCTCAACATAGCAAAGGGTAGCAGGCCCTGTCGTGAGGTGAACTTCTGCCAACAGTATTTCACATTTGTTCAGCTTTGAGGCTGAGAAAGACTGGGGACTTCACAGCGAAGGGGAGAGGCTGTCTGGGTCTTTAGGAGACCCCCCCCCCAACACACACCCCATGACTCTTTGTCCTATCTACACAGGCCTTTATCTTGGTGAGGATGATGGTTCTCTCAGGTACTAGACACATACCCAGACCTCTGCTTTCTGGGGATACCTCTTTGGGGCTCTATTTGGGGTTCTGACTAATTACATGATATTCCCTGCTTAGAAAAGGGTTTCAACCCCAAATAATCATTGTAAGTTAAAAATATAGCAAATGAAAAATGCATTTAATAGATAGAACCTACCTCACACCCTAGCTTAGTATGTGGTGCACCACAGAATTGACTGGGAACAACAGCCTCTGCCCAGCGTCCTGAGAGTTCCGTGTCCTGTATCACTAGTCCAGGAAAAGATCAAAACCAAACAATCAAAGGATGTTTTTTCCTGGATACACTTCACTCACACCATTATGAAGTAAGAAACTTGTAGGTCAGACTATCCTGCACCGAGGGCTGCCTGCACCGAGCCAAAGGTTGTAGCTAAATGAAGATCCACACTGCAGGGTCTAGATCAGTCTTGCCTTTAGGGTGTCTTACAGATGATGTTTCTAAACACAGTGGGGGTTAGCTGGAACAGAGGACCTTCTGACTCCCCGGGATAATAAGAGAGCTTGGGTGGCACCCCAGTGCCAGGCTTTGATGAAACAGAAATACTGACTCACTCTCTGGCAATATGAGGAGACCCGAGAGAAGGCCCAGAACCCAGGAGGGCACTCAATTCATCCTTGGGTACCTGCAGTAGAGCTGGGACTAGTCATGGAGGTAGCTGCTTCTAGCCAATAGTAGAAGTGATGGTAGCTAGCTCATCGCATCCTGCTTGCTCTGGGCCATTGCAAGAGTTTCCGCACCTGGGTTACACAAACCTCATAACTCTCAGAAGCAGACACCTTCACAACCCCAGAGACACAGATGAGGAGAGCCAGCTTGCCTGAGGCCGTAAGAGGTCAGGCCAGGCCAGGCTTTGAAGCCCTGATGTCTAGCTCTAGAGGGCCCCATCACTCACTCCACTCAGCTACATGGAGTGTCAATTTCAGGGGCCATCTATCCCCAGGAGGGAGGAGATAGTCTCTCTCTCAGAAGCACTCAGCCAGAACATCATGTCAGTAGAACAGATAACCTTTTGCTTCTGCATAGGAATAGCTTCCTCAGAGAGGAAGGGTCACTCCTGACGTGGCTGCTACATGCCACAGAGCCCGCCCTGTGCCTTCCTCCACAATGGCATCAGGAAGAATTTTGGCTACAGTGGAGTTCTCAAAGGCAGAGCCTGTACCAACGGCTTACTCTAGACCTTAGCTAGGTTTGCAGCATTGCCATCTTGGGACTGTTCCTTGCCTCTCAGTTGGCCTGTGGGTCTTGGGTAAATGAGGACAGGACCTGGGGTTCAGTTGATGGAAGGTTTGGCCAGATTCATATTACAGATGGCGGCGGCGAATGTTCTCATAAGCTTAAAAATAAACACATGATACAATATCTGCCAAGGCCCAGGAAACTGTTTGGTCAAACCAAAATTGCTGAGATGCTTCGGGCATGCCAATTGTGGCAGTAAGCACGATCTGTCTGCCAGGTTGGCAGACTCTCAGACTGAGGTGCATGGGAAGACCTGTAGGGGCCCTGAGGCGCCCAGTAGGGCCTCAGCAGTAGATTTGGGCCTCCAGGGTCCAGGCCCCATAGACACAGTGGCTCCTGACCGTATAGCACAACCCAAGCTCCAGAGAGTCTGGGTTCCCCTGGGTCAAGGCAGGCAGCCTGGTACAGTTCACAAGGGAGATCTCAGGGAGTCTGTCCAGAGAAGAGCCATGCTGCGTGAGACAGGAGGGAGGGAGGGCGGAACAGCTAGAAGACAGCTGAACAGTGAGTCCGTCAGTGGCAGGGACGCTGTGCCAGCGGTGAGGCCTGACAATATGAGAAATAGAAATGACTTTTAGGTTTTATTAGTTGGAGGATATTTGCACCTCCGCTGGCTGGCATTTATACAGGCACTCAGAACCGACGAGATCAGACAACGATGAAGCCTGACGTGTCGGGGAAGGTCACATTTCTTGTCTCTCTAGGGAGGCCTCCTGAGCACAAACCACCAAGAACTGTGTTTTCTGGCAGTCATGTCACCATAGGACCTCAAGTAGAAAAGGCCAGGGGCTGCCAGATGGGAATGTGAACTGTAAGAGACCCCAGAGAACATCGCTCTTGGCTGGTGGGGTTTTCTGAACCCACTAAGCAGTTCAAAGGACACAAATGGCCTCCAGGACAGGGCAGCCAGCAGCTTCTGTTAGCCACAGAGGCTTCATGTTGAGATCTGGAAGGTTCTCTGTCCTGGAATAAACACAGCAACCTCCTGCTCAGGGGCTCAGGGCTGGGACTGCAAGGCTCATGCCCCAGCTCTGTGATGACGATGCTCCCCTGGAGGATCCACAAGACAGACTGGCCAGAGCCAGTGTTTCTGAGAACACAGCAGGTGTGTCCCTCATACATGCATAGGTAAACACTTGACTGTCACTCCGTGGAGCCCTGAGCAATGGGCTAGAACATGTCCCTTTCAGTGTTCACCTGTTAGGTGGCTCCATCCCACACGGACTGTATGACCTTGGCTCAGACTCCCCGAGCCCTGCTGTACCACCAGCAGTCTTATGGATGTGCTGTAATTTAGAAGTCGAAAGTGAGAAGTGATCAATGCCAGACCGGGGCCACATATAGCAAGAGAGATGATGAAATGTCCCCGTCGGCCACTCTCGGACACAGGACAAGTGGAGATGCCAGGCGTGATTCAGGATGAACATCAGTGTCAGATAAACACAGCCACCAACAGCATTATTACTACTGCTGAGATGTCTAAAGATATAGGGACCTGGGAGGAGAGGCTGGTTGGTTCCCCCGCCCCCAGGAATCTAAGAGAACTGAACGTCCCTCCTAGGCTGCACAATTAGGCCACTAGGAATCTGAGATGACAGGACTGCCCAGGAAGTCCACTGGGCTTGTACAGATGGCTCTGGAGAGCCACAAGCCGAACTACAGAGTGGCCCTGAGAATGAGGGTCCACAGTGACAGCCCCCAGGGACTGGGCAGGGATGTAGGCAGGAAAATCAGCAGCCTCGATTGTCTTCTCAGAAGAGTATTTACCTTGCCATTCATTCTGGGCGAGTGACCAAGAGGCCTGGGGAGAAAATGAATGTAGAACACAGAGAAACACACAACTCCATCTCTTCTCCATCGAAGTCAGTGGGAAACAAACCATGTTCCGTGGAGTTTTTGCAGAAATTCATGCAAGCTTGCAGGCACACTGGGAATGTAGCCCTTCAGGCATGTGGAGCAGGAGGGAGGAAGAGGACACTATTGGAGCAGGCAGGGCCTGACCCAGCACGGACACACGGGGCACACAGATGGCTGGATAAGTCTCTTCCTTCCTTCCTTCCTTCCCACCCCTGCTGGGGCACCACTGGCCAGAGCTACTGGGAAGTAGGTCCAGGAAGCTATCAGGGCACCGCCCACAGTCAGCTCCTGAGCACCAAGCAGGGGCAGAAGCTGAGATGTGGGTGAGGGCAGAAACAGCAGAGGCCAGGACCGTGCTCTCAAAGAGGCGGAGACTAAGTCTGTGGTATGGAACCCGGGCAAGGCCATGTACAGAGGAAGGCCAGGCTCCTCCCCTATGACAAGGACTCTACAAGGTGACAGACCATGCAATGCTAATGCCCAGCACAGACAGCTTTCCGTCCCACCCAAGTGTCTGAGGAAAACACAAAGCATGTGTTAGACAAGCTGCAGGGACGTCATTGCCTACACAGCTGGAGATTTTCCTGCCATGATTGCCAGCTGTGGTGGCAAGACATACAACATGAGGGAAACCTTGAAGACTCTAGAATTTTCTCTAAGAAACACATGTACTTCAAATCTCCATGTGCTGATGTATATATATCCAAAGATGCTGCTGCAGGTCACCCAGAGGCTACTTTCTACAAGCTCCAGGAGGCGTGAGGGTGGGGAGGTAGGGGGATGTCTGGGGATAAAGTCAGGACCAGGATCAGGCAGAACCACCCTAGTCTTGACTCCCTCTTGAGAGGGGGATTAGGGAGAGGAGGCTGCCCAGGACCACTAAACTCAACACATGACCCGGTGTGCTCTCCCTTCCTTCCTGTGTCCTGCAGGTACCATCACTGTGCGCCTCCGGAGAGACAGCAGAGGCCATCTTGGCCTGGTCGCCAACCCACTGAAGGAGAACTTGGAACCTCTCCAGGTCCCTCCAGATTCCAGAGCTGCAGCCATCTGGCAGACACTTAAGCAGACGGCCAGCAGTGATAGCAACCCCCGGCCGCTGGCCCAGCTGGCATGCTCACTCAAGGAAAGGTGAGGGTCCCTGAGCAGGTGACAGAAAGCCGGGTGTCCCTCCTTCAGCAGGTTACTGCGCTCAAGACCAACCACTCCAAGTGAGGATTGGTCTCAAGAAAACGGGAAACTGAAACAAAGGTTTGGTTTAGAACAACCAATGTTGCAAAGAACGGGGTGGGGGGGTTGCCCCTTCTGTTCTTTCTCGGGGATAGATGGACACCTGTTCTAGCTCATGGACTGACACACAGGCAAGGCCTGTGTCCAGAGCTTGTTTAATTAAATACCCGCTTCACTGAGACCACACAGGTCCCTAGGGGAGAATATGCAGCCGGAAACCTTAGAATAGTTTATGGAGAGGAAGTATGCCTAATTTCTTCTCTTGAACGTCAACTTTTAGCAGGCTGTTGGGGAAGAGACAAAGAGAATGAGTCCCAGGAGACAAAGGAGGTCCCCAGGGGTCTAGGGACCTCCGAGATCTTGGGAGCCTCTCATAGTGTCAGCTGACCTTTCCCAGGGTCCCTAGGGGCTTTAAAACATTTATGGGAAACAAAAGGAAGCTGATACTATGACAACCTCGCTCTTCCCCAAGGAGCCACAGAGCTAATTATGCTCTTGGCTCAGAGGAAGGGCTATCTCATCACAGCTGGGGCCAAACGCAGAGGGCCACATGCTGTATGGCACTGTGAGGTCTTAAGGACATGATGTCATACCAGGGCATGAATCTAGACCCCCAGCCTTGAGATTCCAGGAAGGGTCACCATCCCTACCTCTCTAAGGACCGCATACCTATGAAAAGCCTCCAAGAGGACCTAGGCCTGGTGTGATCTGGTGTCAGGTACCTAGTTTGGGCAGGGAGGCACTCGGGACCCTGTGGTGTCTCTGGTGGCTTGCTGTAGCAGTCTTGGTGGCCTCTATCAGAGGCCATGCCAGAGAACCCAAGAAGTGAACAGCAGGCATCCTTGCCTCTGGCTACTGCCGCCCTGCCTGACTGTCTTCAAACGCTTCCTTCACCACAGCACAGCCAAGGTGCTTCTGAGCCCTGATTGCCACCTCAGTGGCCAGGCCTCTGCGCTGGTGGAATCTGCAGACGGGAGCCAAGTGGACAGAAGGGGCTTTAACCCATGGGGTCTGCACTGCCATCAAGCCCACCTGACCCGCCTGTGTGCTGAGTACCCGGAGGATAAACGGCACCGTATCCTGCTACCCTGCATCTGTACACAGTCCCTAGCCAGGGCAGGCGAAAGCGGAGGGAGACAGAGAGGCAGAAACAGATGGACAGACAGCACACACATACACAGGGACAAGGAGAAAGGTGGGTGGGGAGGGAGAAACAGATGTAGGATAATTTATTGAGGGAACCCACAAGCCCGGAGTGTAGAAAAAATCAGATCCCTTCAAAAGAAGACTTGGAGAGAGTGGGGACATCCGACCAGCAAGTGGCTCAGCTGGGTCCTGGCACGCCTGTCTCTGGCACCTCGGCATTTTAGGAGAGATGGGGAGGGTTATTGAGGAGATGGAGGAAAATGTGATGTAGGGACAGGAAGAAGTCTGTCTGTATCACACCACCATTCCAACATCTCTTCTGTTCGGTCGCTTCACTTCCTACCTGCAGCCCAGGAGCTGTGGAGGGACCTGAGGGGAGGCAGACCTTTCCTACCCCCTCCCCACACAGTGCCCCAGGCTTAGGCCCCCCCAGCCCTTGCTGCAGTATTTACTACAACACATCTGCCACCCTAATCCCCAAGATGCTTCTGAAGGATAATTACTCTGTTGAAATTAATATTCCTGCAACTTATCTCCGAGGCGGACATCAACCCCTTGTTCCAGAAGGTGTTGGCCCATTCAGCGGACTGGAGGTCTCAGCCCTATGATTTTCTGCCATAAAATGTAAATTGGGCATAGCCTGCCAGGAATTTCATGCCTGCATTTAAATTTCAACCTCAGAGCAAAATGGGAAAAGGTTCTCATAAAGTCCCCCTAAATAAATGGACTTATTACATCAGACTGCCAGTGAATATCTTGCATTTTTAATAGCCAGGCTTGTGGGTAAGGCTGGAAACGGGAGGAGGGGAGAGCGGGAACCTCAGGTGCTCTGACCGATGACCCCAAAGCCTTCCTTGACTTAGTGCATCCAGGGTTCTTGCTCTTGGAAAATGTGGTGTCACAGTACAGGCAGCCGTGCATCTTGGATCTGAAGATGGGGACCCGGCAGCATGGAGATGATGCATCGGAGGAGAAGAAGGCCCGTCACATGAAGAAGTGTGCGCAGAGTACTTCAGCCTGTCTGGGCATGCGCATCTGTGGCATGCAGGTAGGTAGATGCAGAGGGCTGACTGCAAGGGTCAGAGGCTGGCATCCTGGCAGGTCTGGATGCTTGTCATCCACACCTCTCCCTCCCTGCAGAGAACATCACCTTAAAGAAGCAAAGAGGACACAGAACACTTTCCAAGCAAGGAAATCTTCTGGTCTAAAAGGCTGGGTGGTTTGGTGGTTGTATTCTGAGAAAGGATCCCAGAGAGCCCAGGCTGACGTTACACTCCTTATGTAGCCATGGCTGGCCTTGAACCCCTGATCCTCTTGCCTCCACCTCTGGAGTGTTAAGATTATGGGCGTTCAGTTATTTTTGTTGTGTTTTGTAGCACTAGGATGGAACCCAGAGCCTTGGCAGAGGAGACAAGCGCTCTGCCACTGCCTTGCATTCCCACCCACACGCTGGTTTTTTTAAAGAGCACCACTGAGGATAGTCCAAAATATGGTCTCGCCATTTGGGGCAGCTAAAACTTTGTGCGATGATCCTGTGGATCCTCCATCATGGGAAGAGCTTCCGATGACAGAGCAGGGGCGGGGGTTGGAGAAGAGCTGGGAAAATACACCTGGTACCTTACTAACCCCACAAGTGTGTCAGAGCTGAGCCCTGTCCTCCTCAGGTGGGGTGTACAGCAATCCACGCTTATAAATTCTCTTTAGATATTCTCTCGTCTACATTCAAGCTTTTCTGATGCTTGGTTGGGTTAGCCAAGAAGGAAGGTCAGAAGCCACTGAACCCGGTCACAGGGTGGCTTGTTCCCATACTGCCCGGGTCCCACACCTCTGTACTTAGGAGACTGTGGCAGGGCCACAGGGAGAGAGGCAGGAATCCACCCTAGATGGCCTGTCTACTCCATACAAACCAAGCGTCATAGCTTTCCTTAATTGAAGCTGCCACTCCTTGAAGCTGGAAGCTGAGTCCATAAATTCATTACGCGATGTCCCTGGCAAGGCTGGGATGCAGTCCTCAGGAGGACACAGTGGCATGATTTGTAGAGTAAATAGAGTCTCTGCAGACCTCCAACCCTCTGCAAGTAACCTGATTTATCTAGAGAGTGACACCTGTCACGTGTTTACAGAGGCTGATTTAGCAGCGAAGGCCAGTCCCCCAAAAGCTTATTATAGCTTTCTGATTAAAAACAAACAACAACAACAACAACAAAACACATTATGTAACACAAAGGCAAGACAGGCCTCAAACACTGTGTTCTCGTGTGCCAAGTCCCCACTGGCTATTGCAGCTTCAGGCTTTGACTCAGTCTCTATTGCCTTCTAAGCTGTCTGACGGAGTGGGTGTGGCCACCATGGTGTTTCCCCCACCCCCTGCCCCCCATCAGCATCTCTCTTCTGTCTGCTCCCTTCTGACTGCCAAGACATGGCAAGGGCAGGAAATTAAGACTGCACAGGGAGGCTGTGGACCTCTTTCATCTTCCCAGGCTCGCTGCCTGCAGGCCCCAACCACACCTCATCTAGCCCATTTCTTTACCTCAGCAATTCACCTGGACAGTTTGGAAGAGCCATGTCTACATACTTAAAATCTGTGAAAAGGACTCAGCAACTTTGCTAGGGAGAACGTAATGGAACTGGCCCTCCAAGTCCATTGGCCAGATTTCAGGTTCCTACTGCAGCTTTCCAGCTTGGGTTTGCTAATATCTGAATTGAAAAAGGCCAGAAGCCAAGACTTGAATTATGACTTGGAAGATGACATCGGAAATTCACAGGAAAGGCAATGCAAACCTTGGAGTGGTGTGTTGAGGGTCACCTCTGTGAGTGAAGGATCTTTGGGCCTTGCAAAGAGAATAGTTTAAAATGCCGCACTGAAGCATGCTGGGAGACCACCTCCTGCAAATCTCAACCAGTCTTCCCCAAATCACTGGGAAATCACTCCATATCCTATGGAATCTGTGATGCCACCATCACTGTATCCCAAGCAATTTTGATTTGTTTTGTTTTGAGATAACATCTCATGTAGCACAGGCTGGCCTTGAACTCACTCTGTGGCTGAGGATGCCTCCATCTTTCATATTCTGGATTTATAGGCTTGCATGACCAGGCCCAGTTTATGCTGGGGGTGGAACACTGATTTGCTCTTGTAGGCAAGCTCTCTGTCAACTGAGCCATTTCCCCAGACCCCAGGGCATGCTTTTTTTTTTTTTTTTTTTTTTTTAATGTTTTCAATCCTTCATATTTTCTCTTTCTTTTTCCCAATGTAAGGTTTATCAAACAGATAAGAAGAGCTTTCTCTGCAAAGATAAGTACTATGGAAGGAAGCTCTCGGAGGAGGGATTCAGACAAACCCTTTCTCAGTTCCTCCATGACGGAATCCGCTTCCGCACAGAGCTCCTGGAGCCCATCCTTCAGAGACTGCGGGCACTGCTCACCGTCATCAGGAGCCAGAGTTCCTACCGGTTCTACTCCAGTTCCCTCCTCATCATCTATGATGGGCAGGAGCCTCCTCAGCTCACTCCGGGGCCCTCCCAAGGCAGCACTTCTGGTGACCCTGCCAGAGTTGATGTCCGAATGATTGACTTCGCTCACACAACGTACAAGGGTTCCTGGAATGAGCACATCACCCACGAGGGACCAGATCCTGGTTATATTTTTGGCCTGGAAAACCTCATCAGAATTCTACAGGATATCCAAGAGGGAGAATGAAGATTCTTAGAAGTTCCTGGACTTTTCTGGGCTGCAGATTTTGCAAAGGGACTCAAGCTAGAGTAGCCTAGATCTCCTGTAGGTGTCTTTGTAAAAACCGTATCTACCTTCAAAGGCCATCTCTACACGTGGCAGGCAATGTTGACAGTTGCTACAGAAATCTGCTCTGCAGGCATCCACCTCCCACCGGGCATCTTCCGCAATGCAGCTCCTCTTGAAGTAGACACTAAAAGTGGCACCATTGTTACGGTGCACAGGAGGGTGTAGCCTGGGTCAGAGGCCGGTGCCGCAGTGCTGTAGAGCTCCTGCATTCCAGACCCATTTTCTGCTGCTGCTGTCCTCAGCAGCCATGAGGGAGAGGGGAAAAAATCTCCTGGAGGAATATTCTGTTTGTGTGGATTGGCTACTCCACAGGCAGACACAACTAACGCCTCCTACCTCCTGTGATGAGTTCTAGGTGGGGCAGAAGTAAGTGAAACCTCTTGTCCATCTTGCCTGCCTCGTGCCCAGGTTCTAAATGGACAAGAGTGGGGGACAGCTAAGAAGGGCTTGTGCTTTGCATGCATGGGGCCCTGGGTTCCATGAGGCCCAGAGTCACAAAATAATGATGATAATAATAGATAAATGAGTGGACAAGGATAGGCCCAGGCAGACTGATGCCTCCTTGGCATGTGAGGGGAGGTGTCCTCACAGACTTGGAGTGGGGGGCTATTGGAATCTGCACAGTGACCACATGAACCTGATCTGGAAATGCAGCTTCCAATGGAAGCAACCACATTTGGCTGTATTCTCCATTTCTATTTACTTATTTTGGGTGTGGGTTGGGGGAGTTGGGAGCAGAGAACCCAGAAGACCAGGAAACACAAGAGTGATGTTTACAAGAGTGGTAGGTGCAAGTAAATAGGAAACCAGAGCAAACTGGTCTAATGAATTCCTTCTTCTGCAGCAGCGAAACTTATTACAATGCCCTGGAGCCCGGTGCTATGCTATGCTCCCCAATTAGGGAAATAAATTTGTTAATAAAATTGCTGAGGTCACCAGTGATTACTGGAACGCCTTAATACCCTTTCTGTTGTTTATTCTGGTCAGCGTGCTGTCCAGTACTCCCAATTTATGAGAAACTGGAGCGTATGGCAAGAGCAACTACCAGTTTCCCGCGGTCCCTCAGGACATTTGGTAGCAAAGGGACTAATAAAATGTTCACATTGGGTGGGAGGAAGGCTGGAGTTGGTAGCCTGCTTGCTTGAAGCCCTGAGTCCCATCCCCAAGACTTCGCTGCATGGCAGGGGGCACACGCTTGTGATCCCAGCACTTGGGAGATGGAGGCAGGAGTCAGACATTCCAGGTCATCTTTGGCTACACTGAAGTGAGAGCTTCAGGCCAGCTTTGACTATCTGAGACCCTGACTCAAGAAAAACAAAACAAAAAACTGCACGTGTCTGTAGGCAGGCTCAGAAAGGAAGGGGCCTTGAATTTGAAACCCTCGAGCACAGAATTAAGGCACCATCAGGCACTAATGATAAGTATGATCTTTTCAAAATCCGCTCTGGGGGCTGGAGAGATGGCTCAGCGGTTAAGAGCACCGTCTGCTCTTCCAGACGACCCGGGTTCGATTCCCAGCACCCACATGGCAGCTAACAACTGTCTGTAGTTACAGTTCCAGGCAAACACCAAAGCAGATAAATAGATAAATAAAGTTTTAAAAAAAAAAAAAAATCCGCTCTGACTGAAGGGAAGAACAGCATGGACAAAAACTCTTGTTTGGTTGTGCAGTGCAATGGTGAGCGCCTTTAGTCCCAACACACTGAAGGCAGAGGAGGAAGATCTCTGTGAAGTCAATACCAGCCTGGTCTACAGAGTGAGTTCCAGGCCAGCCAAGGCTACCTAGTGAGTCTGCCTCAAAAAAGAAAGAAAAGGAAAGAACGTGGATTTCAAAGCAGATCAGCTTTCCAGATTACTCTTTGGCGGAGGTAATGATGTCATTCATTTGCATACTCTATGCCCTTGGCAAGAAAATGGAAAGCCATCCTGAGGTTGCTTTCTCTGGTACCACATCTGCCAAGTCCACAGTTCCTCAAGCAGCTCCACCTTCACCCCTTCTCAGCTGAGGGACTGACCTGGGACACTCCCACACCACACCTTCCTCCTCCTCCCCTTCCTCCTCTTCCTCTTCCTTGTCTATGTTCAAGGCCCAAACATATTCAAAGGCAGCCCCATAGAAATGCTACTCCTGCTTGGAGAGGGGACAGGGCCATCGGTTCAGGTTACCAGGAGCTGCAGAGGCAGTGAGGCCTCACCTCAGGGCATGATTCTGGAGACAGCAACCCAGATTCGCCTGGACAGAGTCAGGTCTGAGAGGTGCTGAGCAGGGCAGGATGCTCCATCCAGGCTGATGCCCAGGCGTACCGAGACTGTTGAGGGGCACAGTGGAAGACCTGGAACCTGGAAGGTTATGAGTCCAAAGCTAGCTTCCTTCTTGTCTACACTGGTGGCTCTCTTCTGAGTTGAGAAACACACAGGTTCAAGTCAGAGTGGATTGTAGTTCCGGTCAGCAGGGTGACTTTCAGCTGGGGCCAGTGAGCAGAGAGTCTGCATGCTGATCCCAGGACCCAGGCTTCCTAGTCTGGGGCACCATGGTCTTCCACTCACTGTCCAGGCAGCAAGGAGAAAGACACACCCACACCCCATGGGCAAGAACCAGTCATGAGGGCCTGCCGGGATGCCAAGGAGCTGACACGGCCAGCAGAGAGGATGGTGACTCACAGGCTCTGCCCTGACTTCTCCATCAGGGTTTTCCAACTTGTATTTTCCTCTGTTCCCCACACCCCACCTCTTCCTCCTTCTCTTCTCTTTTCTGGTCTGTGAATTCTGCTTTTTCATTCCTTATTTATGTTTTTTTAATGGATACTTTGGTCTTCATGTCTTCAAATTCACTGGTTGAAATATGAACCTCAGTGCAATGGTTCCCAAAGGGTGAGGCCTTTAGTAAAGGATCAGTACCCCCTTAAAGGGCAGGGGTTGGCTCAGTGAGTAAAGGTGATGGCCACAGAGTCTGGTGACGTGAGCAGAGCTGGAGGAAAGCTGCCTCTGCAGAGGTTTGTTTTTGTTTTTACGTCCATGTGCCTCATGGCGTACTCCCCATCATGCACACACATTGTCACAAAAAGGTTGGTGGGATGCTTATAGCCTCCAAATTTGGAGGGAAAGGCAGGAGAACCACAAGTTTTAGGTGGTAATTTGTAGACCAGCCTAGAGGGACTTGCTTGCCCTCCTCCCTGGGAGCACACTCAGCATCACTCCCTCCTCCCTGGGAGCACACACAGCATCACTCCCTGGGAGCACACTCAGCCTCACTCCCTCCTCCCTGGGAGCACACTCAGCATCATTTATGAAGAACTGGCTTCACCAGACAGAATCTGATAGCACTTTGATCCAGCCCTAGAATTACGAGCAATAAATTTCTACTTATGAGGAAACTTATCTAAAGCAGAATTGGATTTGATGAGAGGCTAGCCCGTCTTTACAATGGCCTCTCTCTCTCCATTACCGTCATGTCGATACGTGACACGGGGAAGGAGATGAAGGAGGGTAAGAGGGCAGGCGGGGCCTGAGGTACCTCTGGGTCGGTTCTGATAGGCCCTTCCTCTGGCTAAATCCTCACACACAGTAAGCTGGCAGACATGTTTAGGGCCACCCACCCACCTCAGCCATCTGCAAGACCCTAATGTAGTCCCAAGGAGAAGTGACTTGAAACAGCATTGCAGGAATTACCCTCCCCCACCCCCAGAAGAATAAACCTTGTAAGGTTCCAACTACAAACCAAGGTGAGATTCCATCAGACTTCACCCTGGGAACCTAAGAATTTATTGGGCTCACTTACAGAGCATGGTGAGGGTTTATAGTCACCATGTGGGTGACCCCCAGCAACCCTGGTGGAAGGTGTTAACCCAGCAAGGATGGTGGAGCTCCCCTAGTTAACCTCTCCTGAGGACATGTACAGTTCAGGCAGAATTGTTTGCAACTGGCTGGGGTAGGAACAGCAGGAGCCTTGGAATCCCAGGTGACTGGCATCTCTTCTCTAGTTCAGACCGTCTCTTGTAAGCAGGCATGCTGTTGGGGGGGTGTCAAACCTAGCTCACCCCAGTTTATGGAGCAACCTGCTTCTCACCTGGCTCCCTCTCCACCTCTGTCATCATCCCGCCCTGTCCCTCTGCTGTCCCCTGGGTGATTAAAGAGGAGGTGGAGAAGCAGAATGTCATTACGGCTTCTTCATAACGCAACATTGTCAGCGAGCCCTGGGCCTCCGGGCACGACCAGCCTCATTTCTCTTCCCGGCTGCCGAGGCTCCTAGGCTACTCAGAAAAGGGCAGGCTGCAGTCTAATGAAAGGGATGTCCAGGCAAGACAGCTCATCAGCTACCCTTCAGGATGATCTAAACTTTGATTTAAAGCTGCATCCTCAGTGGCCAGAAACATAAGCAGAAGATGAGAGAGAGAGAGAGAGAGAGAGAGAGAGAGAGCGCTAAAATGAGCACTTGGGTGCCAAGAAGTGGAGGGGGCTGGAGGGCTGCTCTGGGACCGCCCCGGGAGCTGCCAGGCTGGTGACTCCCGCCAGACCCCAGCCTCCTCCCCACTCACGGCTCCTCCAGGCCCTTCCTCCATGACTGAAGCTGTCCTGGAATGAGGAGAAATTGAGGTACCCAAGGACAAACTGAAGAAGCCACCTCCTTCCAGTTTGCCCCGAGTCTGTCTCAGCCCAGCATCCCAGGGGTCCAGCCCGCAGTCCAGTTTTCTCTTCGGTTCCATTAACCCCTCATACTTCATTACCACGGTTTGGGGGGGGAGGCAGAGCCTAAGCAGAGCTTACATCTGACCCTGTGGCCCACCCTCAATAGGCCAATTAAACAGTCGGGTAACAACTGGAAAGCAAGCAAGGGAGATGTACTCAGAACGGCCACATTGGGAAGAGAAGCAAACGGTGAGGCCTCCTCTCCCCCACGTTTATCTCTGGGGTCCTGACTTGGGGCTTGGTGTGAACAGAGGGCAAGCTCACAGTGTGGTCCTGCCCAACGCTGACCCATCCGTGTCTCAGCTTCAGTCTCTCCTGCACGGGGATCTGACAAGTCACCAGGACTACGAAGTCCCTTGGGGGCGACATGCTCCCCTCTGCTGACAAGCGCCCCAGCTTCAGTCACCTCCTCTCCCAAAGAGAGACTCTGAGGGAAACGCCCATGCCTCAAGTCAGATAGATTGTCTGAACTGTCTGGTTGCCAAAGGGGAGAGTGTCATTCCAGAATAATTCATCCCAGAAGCTGGAAAGACTGCTTAACAGTGGAGAGAGAGAGAGAGAGAGAGAGAGAGAGAGAGAGAGAGAGAGAGAGAGAGAGAGAGAGAGAGAGAACCTGAGTTCAATTGCTAGTACCCACATTAACAGCTCACAACTGCCTACAACTGCATCGCCATGGAGTCTCCTGCCTCTGGCCCTGCACTCGTTCATGCCAGGACAGTTACAGCTCCAATGAGCAGGAGATCCCTAGGACACATGACGAGATACTTCGTCAGACCGTAGGCCCTCAGGATGCACAACCCCTCCAACCTACCTGGACTAGTGTGTTAAAGATGCCCACCCACTGTCAGCTGTCTTTTCCTCCGGGCCGTACAGTGACTGCTGGGATGCCTCTGCAGGGCCCCTCCCCTCATCCAGTAACGTCTGCGTGTTGGACCCCGTCCTTCCCTCCGCGGCTTAGGCTGAAAGAGGAAATTGCAGCTAAGCATTTAATTCCCTTTTAATGTTTACATTATTAACACCAGCATTACAAAACGATATTTTTACTTTCGCACGATTTAAACGTGCAATTCGATGTCTAGATTACTGGATCATTATAACTTGGAATCAGAAGCTGCGCTCCCTCTCACAGACCTCCTCTCCTGCTAATGCCTGGTTTCTATAAAGAGCGATTAGGGTTCCCCAAATACCCATTCCAAAAGGATGGGGAGGAGTGGCCCAGTGGGACTTTCCACTGAGCCCGGAGGCTACATTGGCTAGGAAATAAGTGACAGCCAGCAGGTGGGTGTTAAAATGGTCATCAACTCCCCACGAAGCTGGTACCATTGAGCTACATTCCAGGCAGCTTCCATTAATGTGACCAAAATGGCGCTGGGTGATTGACAAGGTACTGAGCACAGAATCTAGCTCAGCCACACACAGAGGGGAAGGGAAAGGGCCCTAGGTAAAACAAGGTCAAGCAGACCCTGGTGGTCTGGGAACAAGATATATTAGAGGCCACTCCCTGTCTGTGCTGGCTAAGGTATGCCAGGTATATATCCCATGCCTGTGGCTTACTGGTACAGGGCTGCAAAGATGGAGGGGCTCTGCCACTCTTCAGTTGGTGACCCTGGTCAATCTTAGCCTCAGTTTCCACGCCTGAAAAAAGGAGGTGGCACTTGAACCATCTCTGAAACTGAGACTGGAGTGGGTGGCACTACAGTAATTTACCATTTTCTGTATTTATGTTGACTTTATTGATTGATTAATTTAGCTATTTTGAGACAGGATAGTACTATGTAGCTAGTTGTGGCTGACCTGGAACTTACTATATGGACCAGACTGGCAAGAGATAAGTTTACCTCTGCCTCCCAAATACTGGAATTCCATGTGTGAGCCACAAGACCCAGTTTATGGGGTGTTTAAGATGGAACTCAGGGCCTCATACATGCTAGACAAGTGTTCTATGGACTTCGCTGTACCCCCAGACCTCTCTATTGACCTCAAACACACTGTGAGCTAAGACTGACCTTGAGCCCCGAGTTCTCCTGGCTCTCTCTTCCCAGTCCTGGGAACAAACCAATAATTCTCATTTTCAAATGAAGAAGGTAGTGAGTGCTCAAGGGCTGGGACTATAGCTCATTTGCTATGGCATGCAGGAGGCACTGGTTTGCTCCATGGACTTATATAAATCAGACACAGGGGCACAGGCTGCAATCCCAATACCAGGGAGGTGGGGCAGGAAGATCAGAATGTCAAGGTCATCTCCACTACATAATGATTCCAGGCCAACCTGAGCTGCATGAGATCCTGTCTCAGAACAAGAAATAAAGAAAGAAGGGCCTCTGGAATGGTTGAGTAAGTGAAGGCACTTGCTGCCAAGGCCAAGGAACTGAGTGTGATCTCCAGAACCACGTGACAGGAGGAGAAAGCTGATTCCTGTTAGCAACACTGACTTCCATGCATGTCTCCCACAAAGTAACCAAAGAAAAGAGAAACTGAAGTTCCAAGTAACTGAGAACAAATCAAAAGACAACACGGAAGAGATTGGGTGCTCCAAGGTCTCTGCTGCCCCTCTGCCTGGCAGTCTGCCTCGACTTCCCTGGAGTGACTCAGGTCTATGCCAACAACAGCACCCATTTCAGAGATCAGTCCCTTATCGTCAGGAAGCATGGCGACACACAGGCAGACACAGAGTGCTGGAGAGGTAGCTGAGAGGTCTGCATCCAGGCCCATAGGCAGCAGGAGACTGAGTCTGTCTTGGGCTTTCAAAACCTCAAAGCCAAACGCACTTCTTCCAAGTGCACGCCTACTCCAACCCACTCCAACAAGGACCCGCCTCCTAACCCTTATAATTCTCTCAAACAGTTCCACTCCCTGGGGGCTAAACATTAAAAAAATATAAGCCTGTGGGGGCCATTCTTATTTAGAGCACCACACCCATCTAAACTTTTCTTGAACTTATCATGTAGGAAATCACCTTGTTTGACTAAGAGGTTAATTTGAAGAGCCGTTGTCAGTATTGTTTTATTGTAGGTTTGCTTGGTGTTTGCCTGTCCCTTCAGCTGTGTGAAATGCACAGGGAGGGCCTTCAGCTGCTCCCCGGGCTCCCTGACAGTGTGACCTGTGCAGTTACCAACACCATTTTCATATTTGCTTGATTCTCTGCTGTTACTATTTTCTTTTTTATTATTTTATTGTTTCTTTAGATAGGGTTTCTCTGTGCAGCCCTGTCTTTCCTGGAACTCACTCAGGTATTTGAGTGAGGAGGCTGCCTCCAAAGTGCTGGGATTAAAGGTGTGTACTATCATCTCCTGGCTTGTTACTATCTTCAAATTCCTGATAATTAAAAAAAAATATATCTTTAGCTGGACATGATGTCTTTAATCTCAGCCACCTGAACGTAGAGGTAGCCAGATCTCCATGAGTTCAAGGCCAGCCTGATTTACTTAGTGACTACCAGCCAACCAGGGATAAATAGAATTCGTGTCTCAAAAATAAAATTACATTTATTTGTTTCCTGCTTATCTAAGTGTGGATGTACCTTTGGCATGTGCCAGTTACTTGCCATGTGGGTTCCAGGGATGACTCAGGCTATTAGGCCTGGCACAAATGCCTTGGCCTGTTTAACTAGTTCACAGGAAGGGGTCAGTTCTCCTCCTGCTGTGTGGGTCCCAGGAACTGAACTAGGGTCCTCAAGTCTGGCAGCAAGCATCTTTACTGAGCTCTCTTGCCGGCCTCCATCTATTTCTTGAGGAGTCTGGACTGTGTCCCAGCGGCTATACCACCTTATACTGCTGCACTAGGGAGACAGAGGCAGAGGTGAGAGGTTAGCAAGTCTGAGGCCAGCCTGGGCTATTTAACAAAACATGTGGACTAGGGAATGGAGCTGGGCTGCTCGCACATGCCTTTAAGTCCAGCACTCGGTGTGTGTGGGGGTAAAGACAGGCAATCTTTGTTAGTTCAAAGCCAACTGGGTCTATATAGCAAGTTCCAGGACAGCCAGGGCCACCCAGGGAGACCACTTCTCAACTCTCACTCTACCCTCAGAGAGAGAGAGAGAGAGAGAGAGAGAGAGAGAGAGAGAGAGAGAGAGACAGAGAGAGAACACCCACACATAGAGGATTCGATTTGATTCCCCAGCACTTACATGGAGGCTCACATCATCTATTACTTTTGTCCTGGGGGATCTGATGGCACTAGATACACACATGCAGCCAAAACACCTATACTGATACAATAAGAATAGACTGATAGTCAAAATTAAAACAGAGCAGGAAAGAAAAGGTGGTCCCATACATTAAACAGCCACATCAGGCTGTCTTAGTGTGAGATCGCTGATGTACTCGTGACAAAATCTCCTGATAATGCTCTTCTCATTTTCCCCGTCGTTAAGCAGAGCTCGGCTGTATTAGGCGGTACCGTGGAATCCAGAGAAAGAAATATTACCCAATTGTAGAGGAAAATGGGGGAGGAAGATCAGGGTGGCTTGGCGGTGACAGGAGGCGAGCCTTGGGCGGAAGCAGGAAGGAGGCAGAGGGAGAGGTTTGATCTGAACAGATCGGTGGGTGGTTTAAACAGGGAACAGTTTTCCACAGCTCCAGAGGTGATGTTCAGAGTGAGGAATTGGTGAAAGGGGGTCTTGGCTGGGGCACTCTGCCAAGGTGAGGTCCTCAGTGCTCATGGCCCCAGGAAACTCCCCTCATCACCCCCTCAGGTTCCAAGCCCTGACACAGCCTCACCTTAGCTCTCTTGGAAGCCGCAATGTTGGATGGCTCTCCTGAGGTCAAAGGGCAAAGTTGGTCCATTTATCCCTCAGTTCCAGGCACCGAGGGCAGGGTGGGAATGCACAGGGCCCACACCATGTAGGTCTGTCCACAGCTGACCTGGGAGGCAGAGGTGGAGAGACCCCCATCTTAGGCTGTAGGAAATGTAATTTGATGGCAGTGATTGGTTTTGCCATTTCACTTGACGTCCAAGAACAGTGTGAGGATGAGGAAGGTGCCAGGTGCCAGAGGACGCTTGGGCCTGTGGCCTCTTGTGCTCTCCCTTTTTCTGCCTGCTGCACAACAAGGGGTTCTGCCTACCAGCCTTTCTCCTTCCCCTTCAACAGGCTTTGTTCCCTATCATGTGAATGCTGAGAGGTCAGGGGTCTGACAGACCTGACTGGAATGTGGTTTTGTTCATTCGTTCATTAAATACTAATTTTTAGGAGACAAGTGCAAAACAAAATATGTGAAATTCCTTGTTAAGAATATCAAGAGGAGTCAGGTGGTGGTGGCACATGTCTTTAGTTCCAGCACTCAGAAGGCAGAGGCAGGCATATTTCTGTGAGTTCAAAGCCAGCCTGGTCTACAAAGTGAGTTCCGGGACAGCTAAGACTATACAGAAAAATCCTGTCTCAAAAGAAAAACCTGAGCTGGAGAGATGGCTCAGAGGTTAAGAGCACTGGCTGTTCTTCCAGAGGACCTGAGTTCAATTCCCAGCAACCACATGGTGGCTCACAACCATCTATCTTGAGATCTGGTGTCCTCTTCTGGCACACAGGCATAGTGGAGGCAGACTGTTGTATACATAATTAATAAAATCTTAAAAAGAAAAGAAAAACCATATGTATATGTATGTATGTATATAGATAGATAGATAGATAGATAGATAGATAGATATAAAATGAAGACAGAGGGGTTGCTCGGCAAGATGGTTCACCAGGAGAAGGTGCTTCATTGGTGGTATATATGCCTATAATCCTGGAGGCTGAGGCTGGAGGATCTCAAGTTCAAGGCCAACCCGGGCTATGTAGCAAGCACCCTGTTGTTTAGATAGTACATTTGGGACTGAAGCGATGACTCAGTGGTGGAGGGAGTTTGCTGCTCTTGCAGAGGGCCTGCCTTGGTTTCCATTATCCATGTGGTAGCTCACAACTGTCTATGATTCCAGTTCCAGGGGCTCTGATGCTTTTCCTGGCCAGGAATGCACTTGGTGCACATACACACAGGCAGACATTCCTACCCATACAAAATAAATAAAAATTTAAAAAGATAGTACATTTTGTGTTATATTTTGCCACAATAAAAGTAATCTTCCTTGGGGCTGGAGAAATTGCTCAGCTGTTAAGAGCACTGTCTGCTCTTGCTGATAATGCTGGGTCTAGTTCCCAAAACCTACATTCCGCATGTGGCACACAGGCATACACACAGGTAAACTCTCATATTTATAAAAATCAAAGAAAACACACTTTTTTTTTTTTTTTTTTTTTTTTTTTTTAAGCTTTCCAGGCTGAGGCAACCTTTTTGGTATTACGTAGGAAACCAGTGCATAAAGGTGAGGAATGTATTGGAGAGGCTGGAGAGAGAGCGATGATAGCAGAGAAACTAACAAAGGTCCGAGTGCAGTAAGTGTGGGAGTGGGGCAGGTGTCTGTGAACAAGTGCCTGCTAGAGATTAAGTTCAAACACATCTTCATCCAATAACAACCTGTATTTACATGCAAATGTTTCTCTTATGCAAAACAGCAGAGGTCTCAGGGGAAGCTTTTTTAGCCTGGAGCTTGTGAAGTTATTGAAAAAGAAAAGCAAAGCTATCCCCAGGGTACAACGCGTCTGCTTTACCCCTGGGAACTGGGCGAATTCCAGGGCGCAGATTCAAGAGCTCAGGACTCAGACTCATAGGTGAGCAGCGCCCCCGCCTGGAGGGTAGCAAGCAGGCGGAGAAACTGCGCATGTCTGCCGGGGAAGCCAGCGTGCCTTAGCGCGCACGCGCCATCGGCGGCCTCGACTCCTCCCCCAGGGGCGGGGCAAGCGGGGCCCAAGATGGCCGCTCTCCGCTATCGTCGTTTCCTTAAGCTCTGTGAGGAATGGCCAGTGGACGAGACCAAACGGGGCCGGGACTTGGGCACTTACCTGCGGAAGCGGGTAGCACAGGCCTTTCGGGAGGGAGAGAACACTCAGGTGACCGGAGGGGAGGAGGTTGGAGGTGTCCGGAGCGAGGGACGGCAAGGGTGGGGTCTGCGCATGCGTCGGCCCGGTGCCCGGCTGCACGTGTGTGCAAGGTGCCGAGTGCGACGCCTTCCCAGTGCCTGCACCGTGCAGGGGCCAGTGGAGCGCCCTGACGTCCAGACGCCACCAAAGAAGCAGATTGTAAGGCTGGGTTGTTTCTTCCGTAGCATTGTTAGTGTGTGTGAGAGTCGAGCCCTCCCCCAAGAACCTCAGCACGTTTCCAGCCGGACCTCTCTGCCTCGCAGCCCTGTAAAACTGCAGCAGCTTTGGCTCTTACACACAGGTCCCTCGTGTGAGTAGTGGGCCTTCTCGCCTCCCTCTGGTTTAGGTCTCCTTTACCAAGCACGGCCCAGTGCCACGAATGAGGTTAGGTTCCCGGGAGACAGCAGTGCATTAGATGAGGTCTTGCCCCAAGCGGCTTTTTTTTTTTTTAAGAAAATTTATTAAATATACAGTGTTCTGCCTGCACGTATGCCTTTGTGCCAGAAGAGGGCACCAGATCTCATTATAGATGGTTGTGAACTTCTATGTGGTTGCTGGGAATTGAACTCAAGACCTCTGGGAATTGAACTGAGCCATCTCTCCAGTCTCCTCCCCGTGTGGCTTTGAATGGACAGGACACAAGGAACAAGTAGATGCATAAAACAGTCCCAGGAAGTATTGTGATCATAATGAATGTAGTATTAGTTGTGTTCCTGGGGCTTGCCTGAGAAAGTTACACAGAGGTGAGGCTCAAGGCAGGAAGGCAGTAAACACTGAACTTCGGGAACGGCAGCCAGGCACTGAGAAAATCAGACCAGCATGATAGAAAAAAAAAAGCAAGCCAGAATGAAGGGTAGTGAATGGTGTGTCCACAGCTAAGATTTGAAGCTAAAGGAGGGTAGAAGCCAGACACCATACAGTTTTTGTTTTAAATGTGTTTGGGTGTTTTGCCTAAATGTATGTCTGTGCACTGTGTTAGTGCAGTGCCCACAGAGACCAGAAGAGATCACTGGATCTCCTGGTCTGAAGTTCCTGGTGGTTGTGAGCCACTACGTGGGTACTAGGAATTGAACCCGGGTTTGTTTTAGCTGTCCAGCCACCTCTCCAGCCCTCCTCTCAGTCCTGAAGGCTCTGATTGGGAGTCAAGTTTTACCATAAGGCCAGTGAGAAGCCACTGGGAACATTTAGTCCGGGGACTCGTGTGACCTAATTTTAAAAGATTTCTCTGGTGCTGTGGCAAATGGATTATAGAGGGTAAGAGAAACGAGGAGGCCACAGAGAAGCCTGCAGTGGTGCCCCAGGAGGAGGTGCTGGCGGTTTGGATGAGGGTGCAACACAGGAGGTGGAAGAAACTGGAACATAGTGTGCAAGACATAGCAACAGCACAGACGTGCTGGATGTGGGGTAAGAGGAGAGAGGAACCAAGGACAGCACCTAGATTTCCCCCTTTTCTTTTTTTGACTTGAGCAGCTGGGTGCCATTTACTCAAATGGGAAAGACTAGATGAGAAACAGGTGGGGTGTGGGAAGAACATCGCACGTTTGATGTTAGATGCTTTAAGCTCGAGATGCCTAGTAGACTGACTTCCAAGTGGAAATGTCAAGTAGGCAGGAGGTTATTTGAGCATGGGGCTTAGGCAAGAGGTCAGAGGTGTCAAGTGAGATCCATGGCTCACATACTGGCTTAACAAATGACCCATGAAACTGGACCACGACCTGCCAGAGCAGGGACCTGGAGATATTGCAGCTCGTTCCAACCCGGCTAAACCAGCCCACCTCACCAGTGAGATTGTGCCCGTGGCAACCTCGTGCCTAGACTGCTGTTAGTGACGAGGATGGAAGGTCTGGCCCAGGACTTCTGAGGGCCAGGGGCGGTCACTCTATGTCCAGGGTCCTCATTAGTGTTCTTCACTGACCCATAGCATATGGATCTTGAGGCAAACCCCATGGGCTTCCTAGGGCTATGCATCATAGTTTATAGTATGATCTTTCTGAGAATAGAGATGAGCCCCCCCCCCAGCCACCCCTCCATCCATGTCTGATGTGGTTCTTGGCACAAAAACATCCAGTGAACATTTGAACAAGTGGTTTGGTCATGGTTCGTGAGGCCAGACATCTCTAGTCTGGCTGCACGTGCAGCAGAAGTTGCTGGAAGAAGCGCTAAGGTGAATGCAGACTCACTGGCAAACTCCATGTTTGTGGAGTCCCCAGCACTGCTTGGCCGGCGCTGGGCAGCCAGAGGTTCCATGGGAGGTGGGGCAGACCTGACATCACTTGATTATTAGCCTAGTACAGCCAGCAAGGAGGACAGAGCTTGCTTTCTCTTTGGGAGCTGTCATCCTTTGTCATCACCTAGGGACACAGTTTCTGATCAGTGGAGGCCCACACAGACTTGAGTCATAGCTGCAGATGCAAGTCAGGGCTTCACTGATGGCTCTGCCACAGGTGATGGATGTGTTCTTGGTAGAATGAACTAGTGCGTCATGGTGGCAGTGGACACATTACTCAGGACCTTTGCCGTAACTCATCCTAATGTCACCTGAAATTGAGCCTGCCTGGGCTGAGTAAATCTCGGTGATAATTTTTGGAGGGAGCCGTCCTTGGCTGGGGTAGAGAACAGTGTGTGAGTCACTCCCACGGCCTCCCCCGGATCACTTATGAAAGACCTTGAGAAAGAAAGGTGGTTCTGAGAGACGCCTCATTAAACACAGCAGAAGGCACGATGAGACCCGGGGGTGGCTGATTGCTCTGCCCCCCACCTTTCTGCCGCTTGTCCAAAAAGTGGAACTGGAGGAGGTGGAAGCTGCTGTGTGGAGCAGCTTTGTTGGGACTGGCATCCTCTCGGCTTCCTGTGGTCTGACAAGGACCGTAAAGGGAGCAAAGAGGATTTGGTGCATCTCATCTGATTTTATTCTTGGTGCCACCAGGTGAAGTAGCCATTACTGTCCTGATTCTTACAGATATTGAAATCAAATCAGAAAAGTAAAACCACTAACCCATGTCCCTTGACCGCAAGAGACAAGTGCCCTGGTCTCATGGCCCCAGGTGCAGTCAGCGGGTCGCCTGGTGTCAGCCTTCTGGAGAGACTTGCTGAGTTCCCTCTGTGAGCACCAAGTCCCATTCACTGTTGGGACAAAGAATTAAGCTGCTCAGGCCACCGATTTGCCTGATGACTGCCTTCCCTGTGCAGCCGGGAGAAAGGTGGTGCTCAGCGGGACACCTGCGCAGAGAGGCCAATTAACATTCAGACCACAAACCTGAGCACAAACCCTCTGCCTCCTTATGAGCCACCGGGAGAGGAGATGGCAGTGGGAAGCCGGAACACTTGGAACACCTCTACCTCCTGCCTCCTGTTCCCTTTTGAAGTTCATGGTTATGGGTCTTGTCTCTGTTGAATAGTGTACTCGAGAGTTCTCATTCCCTGCAGCACCTCCAGCTTCACAAAGGATCTCGGTGGGGGAGGGAGGGGCAAACAGCTGTGCGTATTGATTTAACTGCAGGCAAAGAGCCGATCTCAGAATCAGGTGCTGCTTGGCTTTCCAAAAGCTCTGCCAGGCCAGCTCTGGGAAGGGTCTGGAGATGCTTCTGCCTGTCTGGCAGTTGTGTCTTATGAAGGGTTTGATGATGGGCCAAGGGGAAAGATGTCAAGCTTTGCTGGGTTTCTAGCAAAGAAAACAGTCCCGGCGCCGCCTCAAAGGGAATCCAAGGCCATGTAGTCATCCGGCTGATCCTGAGTACCTCAGTAGGGCAGGCAGCCTGTTCCCCAGTTGCCTGGCACATGATGGCCACAGAAAAATGCATCTCAGTGTTATGGCGTGTACTTGAGCCACCCAGTCAGGCTTTGGGGTAGGGTCTGAGAACAGATTGTACTCGTTTAACTTGGAGGCTCTAGGGTAGAGTGCACGTGTCATTGTCTTTACTCTCCTTGGTTGAAGTGGGTTGAGAGTCAGATTAGAGTTTGTGTGAGCATGTGCCTGTGAGTGCACATAAAGGTGTGGCTGTTCCTCTCAGAAGTGAATGACGGTTTCCAATGGTCCCTGCTTCCTCAGCCATCTTCAGAAGTAGCCTGCTGCCTCTTGAGCATTGGCAGGAACTCGTGCATCCAGGTCCAGCTTGGCTTCCCAGCCTTGCCTCTCAGCCCCTGACACTATCACCTGCTTAGCACCCTGCCCTCCCAGGCCCTTACTTTGCCTTCAGAGCTTGTCTTTGCTAGACCCTGGTGACTTTGAACTGCTCTACTCCACACCAGAACCCAGACTGCCAATGCTGTGGAGGCAGCTGGCCACTGAAGCCATTTCTCCTGAAACAGCTTGAGTCACATGCTACTCAAGCTTGGACGAGCTAGGGACTGTGTCTGCTCTGTGCCCTGCGTGACCCTCCTCCTTGCTGCCACACCTGTCCTGTTGAACTCTGCCACTCAGCTCCACCCCGCCAGCTCAAGACGTGGTTAGTGTTCAGTTCACATCTCTTGGCCTCCCAGCTTAGCTACCTGCCTGTCCTTTGTGCCTCACAGTTTGGTCCCCTAGCAGTGTCCTCTCCGTAGTAGATACTCAAGAAGTGGATATGCTCCACGACAGCATGGTGCATGTTAGGAGTTCATTACAGAGTCATGAAACCTTCTTCATAGAGCCTCTTGGACCAAATCCAGCCCCACCTTAATTAGCAGAATGGTCTGTGGCACCCTCCCCAAAGTGCTTATGCTTCCCATGTGTGACTGGAATAGAGGCTGCTGTTCAAATTGCTGTCACCACCCAAAATTCAATTTTGAAAATCGAAATCAGTGCCTACGGCACTGATGTAGATTTGTATGTATAAAAGTTTAATATGGTAAAGAGAAATTTACTGACGGCTGAGCAGGGAAATGCAGAAGGAACGAGATGGAGCTGTAAAGGGCGTTTGTCTCGGAACCTTCATTTTGTTCGTGTTCGGGGAACAGCGTTGAATTTTTCATAACGCCCATGTGCGGCTCTTTGTCCCAAAATGTCCATAATCTCATTAGGTACAAATGCAAAAGCCAGGTAATTTAAAGCTTTGTATGTAGGAATTTTTCCTAAAACCCAGAAAACATTTCATGAGAAATGCTGGCTTTTTCAGGTTCCAGGTGTTTGCTGGAATCTGTGACTGGAGCGTAAGGTGTAGGTAGGTGTGGGGCGAGGCTCTGCGAATGAGCCATCCCATTGATGACTTAAGTGCTGAGCTAGAGTTAGATGTAACCTGGATCTTGGGATGGGCCATGCTCTTGCTGTCCTCGTAGGCTATAAGAATTTGCTGGACATTGGCATATTGTCTGTGCCCCACCTCCTCCGCCGGGCTGCTTCTGTAGCCGTCTGTAATTGTAGACACCTGACCTGTGGGAAACTAGATGACAGGTAATTTTGCATTGTGTTAACTAGACCCCCAGGATGGCCTTGAACTCACCATCCTCCTACTGGGTTCTGAGATTACAGGCCTGTGCCACCTTCCCTAGCTACAAAACTCCTTGAACACTGAGGGACAAAAGGCATTGAAGAGGTTGAGGGTTCCCAGGGTCACTTCATTTTTGCACTCAGGGCTCTGTCCTCATGCTGTGTGCTCCTGCCATCATGAGTTAAAGACAGGATGAGACTCCCTTGGGTGCAGGAAAAAAGAGCAGCTGGAAGAGGAGCAGGATGGCCTCTGTGGGGAGACTGGTGAGTTTTGGGTCTGGTTTGGGTTTGCCCAGGAGAGGCCTGAGGAGGCCAAGTGCAGGCTGCCCCCTGCTGGGCACTGGTAAGGCAGCTTGATGATGGGAGGAATGGGTGCGGATGAGCAGCCATGAGAACAGCCTTTGGCAGGGAGTCCCCTTGTCTGGCCATGAGATGCTTAGTGCCCACACGTGTTCAGGTCAGGTCCAGTTTGGCCTGCTAAGGCCCCTGTGGTTCCTACCATCTTGCCCCATCCCCAGTCACACTACTACCAGATGTGCTGGCCACTTAGACCCACTCCTTGTGTTCCAGCTGGTCTCTGCTAGAATATTTCTCCAGCCTTCCTTGGCTCCCCCTGCCCTGCTACAGCATGCTACGTGCCTCTGTGTACTTTGTTTTGTCTGAGCAGCACACTCCTCAGTGTTTGTATTATAAGATTGTGCTAATGATCCTAATGCACACTGACCCCATTCCCTGAAGTTCTAGGCCAGGAGCAGCCTGGTCACCTCCTTCAGCCTCATACCACCGTCAGGGGACAGGCTATTAGAGTCAAGTTCAGTAGTATACCTAAAAGGTGGCAATACGTGGAAGACAGAGACAGGCCCAGGATGGATGTGATTGGCACAGTGGGTGGTCCTCTCTGCCCTGTGAGGGTTTCCTCAGACAGTGGCTAGGATTGGAATGTGGGCACACATTATTAGATAATGGCATCATATCAGCATTAGTTGTCCTGCCTGCCTGATCACACGAAGGAACATCTGGATCCCAGAAAGCACATGCCCAAACATTATGGGGCGAGAGGATCTTATGAATATCAGATGTCCACAAGGATTGGTGTATGCAGAGAACAGGATGGCAGAGGGTCAGTGACTTTCCCAACATCTTAGTGAACAGTGTTGCCAGGATCCCTCCAGGACAGCTGGCCCCCACAGTCCTGCAACCACGAAGGGGCCTGCTCACACCAAGGCCACGCATGCAAATGCCTTGTGCAGGCTGTGGAGTTTATAAGTGGACAGTCAGCACAGGTGTGGAGAACACAAGCAGACGAAATGCCCTTTTCTGTTTGGTATTTAGATATTGTGTGACTGTTTGTGAGTGTACAGCTGCATGTGTGGAGGAGTGTGTGCATGCGCATTTGCTCATGTACACACGGAGGTCACAGGACAGCTGCATGTGTGGAGGAGTGTGTGCATGCGCATTTGCTCATGTACACACGGAGGTCACAGGACAGCTGCATGTGTGGAGGAGTGTGTGCATGCACATTTACTCATGTACACACGGAGGTCACAGGACAGCTTCTGGTGCCGTTCTAGTACTGTCCCACCTTTTCCTTTCTCTTTCTAGATACTCATTTATTTTGGGTTTTTGAAACAGGGTTTCTCTGGGTAACTTGAGCCTGTACTGGAGCTTACTTTGTAGACCAGGCTGGCCTCGAACTCAAAGATCCACCTGCCTCTGCTGCCTGAATTCTGGGATTAAAGGCATGAGCCACCACTGCTGGCTTTATTTTGAGGCAGGCTCGCTCTCTGTCCTGGAACTCCAGTGAGCCTGAAGAATCCATCTGTCTCCATGTACCAAGCAAGGCAGTGGTTATGAGTGTTTCCGTGCCCAGCTTTTACACAGGTTCTGGGGATTGGACCTGCAATCCTCATGCCTGCAAAGTGAGCACTTTACCAACAGAACTGGCTTCCTAACCCTGTTACTTGACTGGAGAGAGGGTTTTGTTTTGTATCCTTGGGTCTGTGTGCTGTCCTCTGAGTAGCTGCTGCCCATGGCAGTCACGGAGCAATGTCAGCAGTCGTGGCTCTCGCAGGAGTGTCTCTGTGACTTCAGTGCCATCCTGGTTCTTTCTACACAGTGGGTTCCAGGACAGCAGCCAGAACTACATAGAGACCCCATCTGCCCCTGCCCCCAGCATCAGGGGGTGGAGTTCTCCCTCCTGGAGAGCATGGCTGCTGCCCTAGTTCTGCTGGGAGATGCTAGCTTCACACTTCTCCCCATTTGTACCCTGTAATTAATGTCTGTCACAGAGCTGACCCCAGTCTCTTCTCAGCCTACAGCCCTCTCTTTGGTGGCATCCTGGACAGGCCCTGCCGACCTTGAGCAGGGACCACACCACATCTGATAGAAGAGAAAGTGGGTCTGGGTGCTGCTTTGGCTGAGAGCTGGGACCTCATTTGACACACAGGCAGAAGAGGGCTGCCTCACTGAAATGCTTAACTCCTGATTTATTTATATGCTTGCTCTTCAAGAAAGGATTTAAGTCAGAAAAAAAGACATCATTTGAATTCTGGGAAAACTGTAAGAGTTTTGTTCTGGGAGCTTCCAGAATTCCTGGCAGAGAAGTGTAGTGAGGGGTATAGACCAGTGGTGAAAGATGAGAGGTCTGCTGTTTTCTCTGCTCCCCTCAGGCCCGTGTGCTCTGGGCCAGCTTCCTAGGTGCACACACACAGCTGGAGTCTGTTTGGTCCCTGCTTGGCTCACCTGCTGCTACATGGCCGTCTTTGCTCTGGAGACAGTACCTGTGTCCTCTGTAGGCCAGGGTCGGCTAGCTCTCCATGTAGCCCAGGCTGTCTTCACACTGTCCCCTGCCCTGCCCCTGCCCATGGCTGACTGCGGCGTGCCCTGCACCCTGCTGGCTTTCTCCCTTGCAGTCTTCACAGCTCCTTGCCTAGAGGGGAAGGTGCTGGAGGGTTGTTTACTTGTTTGTTGTTTGGTCTTTCATAAAAGAATATTTAATCCCTGCACACTGATCTCATTTCACAAAGCGTTCCCCCCCAACCCTGGGCCTCAGGCAGCCCAGGCACTCCGCAGCCTCCATGGCAACACCCTGCACCCTCTCCCCTTCCCTCCTCACTCCTCATGTACGTGGTCCCCCTCTCCCTCTCCTCTTGTATGTGGTCCCTCCAGCCTTTCTTCTGTCATCTCCTCTTTCTGGATCCCTGGAGCCCACACTGCCCCCAGCATGTCCTTTGCAACCCACAGCTGCCATGCTGGTTCCCAGGGTACAGAGAGCTGCTGGACACTTGTTTGCTTGTTGAGGGCTCAGGGATCCTGCAGGTTGGGGGCGGGTGAGGTGGGGCTGTTCATCTCCTGAGGTAGCTTTTCATAGCAGGAGCTGGAGGGAGGTTTGCTTCCCACAGAGCTGGGACTCCAGTGCCCCGCTCTGAATGTATTATTACACTCAGCCCTCCTTCAAGGTGGAGGTACAGCGTGGGGGCCTCCTGCTCACTTCTCTGGGGGCATGCTGTCTTTCAGGTGGCAGAACCCGAGGCCTGTGATCAGATGTATGAAAGCTTAGCACGGCTGCATTCAAACTACTATAAGCACAAGGTGAGTGGGCGTGGGCTTCGGTCCCAGCCTCTGCTGGCAGGACCTGTGAGAATGGGTGGAGCCTGATTACACAGTGCTTTGTAAGCTGTGCTTCAAGTGGAACCAGTACTTTCAGCTAAGTCAACAATGGTGCCTGCTGATAAAGATGGAGGACTGGAACAGCTCTGTTCCTCCTCAGCCTTGGCATGATTATTGTCAAAAAGCATGCAGTGTGGTCTTCCCAGACTTGAAAAATATGTTCAGTAGCTCCACAGATAGACATGATCAAATGAAAGAGCCTGTGTGCAAAAAGGATTCCTCCCAAATGCCATCTACTGAGTGTTGTCCTGAGCAGCGCAGTGCGTGTCACGGGGGAGCTTGTAGTTAGAAGCCAAGTCCTGGACCTGCCCCTCAGTTCTCCACAGTCTGGCCTCCAGGTGGCGCTCTTCTCTTACTCAGGCCTCTGGCCTCCAGCGCCCAGGGAAACTGCAGCCAGTGTCCTGCAAACTAATGTGTCCCTTCCTTTCTGTCCGTGCCAGTACCCTCGCCCCAGAGACACCAGCTTCAGTGGCCTGTCGGTGGAGGAATACAAGCTGATCCTGTCCACAGGTAGGCATGACTGCCCACACTAGCTGGTTCACTATGAGCTTGAAGGCTTAAGAGGATTGCTTCATAAGACAGTTTACATGACGGAAAGCCTTGAGGAATGAATGGCTCAGAGGAAACCCTGAAGCTACAGGGCTCATATGTTTAAGCCACAGACTATGGAAAAGGTCAAAGGCATTACTTAGAAGAGAAAATCATCTTTAGTACTTTTAATTCAAGGCTGGTGCCTGGGAACAGGGGACTACATATTTGCCAAATGGAAGTCATTGGAATTAGGATGGGAGGAAAATAATTTTATTTTTATGGTCCTAAGGGGGCTTTATAAACAATGAGGCTTTTAATTAAAACAAAAAGCCATTCAGTAAATGAGTATGGGGATATCCGCCTGTGAGTTATCTGTCCCAGGAGATGTGGTCTGCAGGTTCGATATGCATCTAACAAGGTCTGTGTAGGAGTCATGGCTAGAACCCCACTGATAGGAAGGAAGCCCTGCCAGTCAGCCCCTCCCCCCACTTCCTACTTCTATTGTCACTGAAAGGGGTGGGGCAGGGGCAGAGCAGGTAGGTACTGGAAAATTGCTATTTTTACTGCCAAGGATATTGTATATAAAAATAGGCGAGCCTTTTCTGGGAGGGCATGGCCCTGAACCGTTGGCTGTCTGGTACTCTAGACATTCCTCCTTCCTTTTGGCAGTGAGGATTTGACCTTCTGGAATTCTTACCCTTCTGAGCAGATGGGAACCTGTGTTTCATCTGCTGTGTCTCGGGAGAGCAGGCTCTGCCATGTGGCCAGGCATCTCTTTACTCCCACATCTATCCCTGATGATGTCACCAGCAGCAGTGATGGAATGTCTTTGTGAGGGATCCATAGAATGAACTTAGCATGGACTCGGGTTCCTGCCAACATAGGTTGTTTCTTCTGCTAGGGTGGGTGGTGGGCAGCATGGTGGCCGCCGGTGGAAACTGACAGTGTGCACAGCAGTCCTGTTTTTGTTGCAATTGTGTGGAGCCAGTACCCGCTGAACGAGGGTCCACATAGGACCAGCCAGGCCTGCAGTGTGGCCACCTTGGCCTGTGGAGGCTTTAGTGTGTAAGAGGGCAGGAATCTCACTGGCAGACTTCGTGCTTTGTTTGGGAATCTGGACTTTGTGAAAGTCACAGGGTGGGAGGCTGTGCTGGCGGGTGCCACACAATCCCCAAGCTATTGTGGAGCCACTGCCCAGAAACAGTCATTCAAGCCAGCACCTTGGTTAAAATCGAGCCCTGAAAGGTGAGCAGTGCCATGGTAAGATCTAAGTTTAATATGAATTATAAAATGAGATGTCACAGGCTCTTAGCTCAGTGGGTTCTGGACTACTGGCTCTCTGCTGGGAAGTGCTCTGTGTCCATATATGAGCCATGTCTGTAGACAGTTGTGGTTGTCACAGTTGGTAGGATGGGTCCATGCTGACCTTGGTGGGGAGGCCAGAATGCTGTCAGGTGGACCACCCTGAGAATACCCACAGGACCACTTAGATCATGTGTGTGTTGGGTCGGGGGAGGAGGTCAAGACAAGACCGGGTTTCTCTGTGTAGCCCTGGCTGTCCTAGAGCTCACTGTGTAGACAAGGCTAGCTTAAAACTCCCAGAGATATACCTGCCTCCTCCTCCTCAGTGTGCTGGGTTTACAACTGCCTGGCTCGTGTGTGGTTCTGCACATACACACACTGCCACTGTGAAGTGATGACCTTTCTGCTCAGCACAGCACCATCCTGATTGCCACAAACCCAGCTTGGGAGGTGTGTGGTCTTGTCCTGGTTTTACAGTTCAACTCAAGGTTGCAAGGGTTCAGAGATCGGGATAGGGAGCATCCATCCCCCTCCTCTCCTGAGTCTGATGGCTCCTCCTCATCTTGAAGCTTCTGGCAGGGGCTTGCCTCCCTCCCTCCCCCTCAGTGCCTCTAGCTAACGTAGACATAGAGTGGGGCCGTTTCTTTGCAAGTTCATATGGAGTAGGGCCAGATCTGATGCTGAGGGGCGTGGTCAGGTAACCCTTCTGTGTGTGTCCCATTGCTGCCAGTAATGATCCGTCACAACAACCATTGAGAACTGCTTTTCACCATCGCAACTCAGTGCCTAGGGCACATAGAAAGCCAAGAGTGCTCTTCTGGGGACAGCCCTATGATGTCAGCATTCTGTCTCTCCCTGTGCAGACACCATGGAAGAGTTTCAGGAGATGGATAAGAGCATGTGGAAGAAACTCCAGGAGAAGTTTGCACCCACAAGGCCAGAGGAGAAGCATAAAGCCTGGGCTCGGGTCTTGTCCCGCCCACGTACCTGACCCTTCTCAATAAAGCTACCCAGTTTCTGCACTCTCATCACCTGTCTGCCTGAGCAGGGATGCTGCATAGCATAGGCTAGCTCCTAAGCAGAGGGAACACAGGGTCCTCCCAGCCTGAGGTCTGCAAGTCCAGTGAGGATTCTCAGGCACCCTATTGTGTAGGAGCAGCTGGACAGACAGCAGGATCTGCAGTCAAGTGTGGCAATGGTGTCCTGCAGCAGGGAAGAGACTGAGGTTGTGCATCCTGCCTGGCCCTCTGCCCACAGACTCAGGAAACAGTTCAATCTCTCACATGCCCAGGTGGCTTGAGGTTCCAGGGAGGAGGGCTACAAGACGCACGGCCACCGTACTATAGCTGCTTGAACCTCCTGCTCTGAGATCCCACATCCGACTCTGTCCTGCAGAAGCCACGTGGAGCCAGTCAGGCAACCAGAGCTCTGGTAGGCATTGTACTACAGGTGCTAGTTAGCAGCCTGAGCCTGAGGGAGGCCAGGCTGCCAGGGCATATTGGCCCCTGTGGCCGCCAGCTGTGTGCAAAGCAGAAGCACAGCCCTGTTGGTGAAGTTGGGATTCTATTAATTTATTTAAGGCAATTAACACATTAGTTCTCAGGACATTAGACTTGTAAAACATGACACCAAAACAAAAAACAAAAAAAAAAAAAAACCCCATTTTCACACAGTTCAGTCCTTGTCTGTTGGGCTTGTGACTGACTCTTGCCTACAAAGCCATCCATCCTGAATCAGGCTCCTGGGACAGGGCCAAGGGCTGAGCACACTGTCCCCAGCAGGCACAACAGAGTGTAATGGCCCCTGGGAATAAGTTAAGTAGCTAATAACAGCAGGTACCACCTTCCTGAGGCAGGAGGAAGGCAGGGAACAGCCACAGTGTAGTGCTTGGAGATGAGAGGCAGCCGCTTCTAACCCCTGTGAGGACTACTGAAGAATGCAGCAGTCTGAAGGACCTAGTGTCCTCTAAGGCACTAAAGGTAAACTGAGCCTCTCCAGAGGCTCTAGGCAGGATTGTCTGCTCTGAAGCACCCCTGCTGGCCAGAGCCTAGCTTCCAGAGGCTGATGGGCCAACTGGCCACCTGACCTGAAGGGAGGGCAGAGCCGTCTGCAGTGATCTCCTGTGGGGGCTTCAGGGCTCTTCTCAGCGGCTCATACAGTTCTGCACATCCACAAAGCCCAGCCGTTGCCTCCGCTTCCGCTGCTCTGTCATCTGAGTTAAACAAGTCACGTCAGGCGGCCTAGCTGCCCTTCCACACGGTGACAGCCACCCCCACCCCAGGGTGTCCTTAGCATGTCAAACCCTTGATAGGGAGACTACAAGAAGGGTCATGGAGCCATATTGGGTAGCTGCCGAGACATGCAGTGAAGGCAAGTTCCTGCTGCACGGAACCCTTGGAGGCCCAGCCTGGCTGCTGCGGAAAGGACCTCAGGGGCCGAGGCGTAGGACCCCGAGGTTGGGAACACACCTGCTCCTTGAGCTCATTGAGCTGGGCGGTGAGGTGGGACACCAGCTTCATGGTGGAGCCAAGCTTCTCCTGCAGGATTCGGATCTCATTCTGCTCGCCCTCACCCTCGCTGCTCACCAGGGACATGGCACGCATCCGTGGGAACCAGTCCAGGTTCTTGTTCTGGAACAAAGTGCCAGGTGAGGTCTGGGAGAGCCACACTCTTACCCAGACGGCCACCAGGGAGGGTGTCATGGGAACGTCGGAACTGGCCTGGGTCCTCACAGGCAGGCAGGAAGCCAGAGGTGGGCTCCCACCACCAACCACAGCAGCAGGCTGTCTTTCTTTGGTGAGGTGGTCCCATCTCTTCACTCTCTGCCATAGCCAGGGTGCAGGAAGACCAAGCCCCGGACTGTAGCCTCCCCTTGTGCCATCACAGACGTGCGTGCTCCATACATGAGCGGTTCACAGATGGCGGACTGGGAGGCAGCCCTGCTGAGGAGCCAGGCAGAAAGCCATGGTTCCCAGGATAGAAGCAGCAGGAGGGAGGGCCACCAGCAAAGCAGTTTTCTGGTTCCCTATCACAAGCTGTGAGTTCTCAGACCAACAGATAAACTCTCGAGACAAAACTTCACTGCTGCCATGACTGGGAATTGGAAGGATTATATTTAATTCCTCTAAGCCTGGTATTTTTAAGCTTTCCTAGGCTTTCTCTCAGATTGGGACAGCGCTGACTTTGGGGGGCCATCCTCCCTTGCTGTGCCTACTAAGAGGCCCTGTGGGGATGAGCATCCACCAGCAGGGTCTCCCCATGCCACACTGCCCGGAACAGCTCTACCCTGGAGCCTTGGGTTCCCTGCGAGTTCACCTGGTCCTCACACCAGTAGCGAGAGGCCATGGGTGGCTAGCAGAGGTTTGCACAGCCAAGGGCTGGCCCTAGCTGCTCCTTACTCCCTGACAGGCCCACCAAGCATCAGCAGCTGTCAACCCTTAGGATGTAGCCTCTCCTCCCCGTGTGGGCCTGGGGTGGTGCACACTGACCTTGATCATCTGAGCCACATAGCTCTCGGGGCCTGTGTAGTCCGTCTTGTTCTTGACACGGACCAGCACGATGAAGTACAGGTAATTCCACATGTTGTGCTCCAGCTTGATGTGCTCCTCAAAGGACACCGTCTTGTTGTCAAACTTGTCCCTCTCCAGACCTGGGGGCAGGGGAGGAAGCAAAGCCACCCAGTAGTCATCATGCTGGCCTTGGTGGGTGCTTCAGCTGTTTGCCCCAAGCCATTTGGGTCACCCTCCTGCAGAGAGCTGCCCGAGCCCAGCGGGAACAGGACCGGCTGGGTCCACAGCTACTCTTGGGGCCCTGGTCGCTGGGTCTAGAAAGTAGACTGAATGAGAAGCTGAGACCACAGTGGCCTCAGGTTCCTCTTCTGGAGGCCCAAGGGCCAGAAGCAGTGGTTTCCCAGGTCCTGCCAATCCCAGCACAGGTCAGGTCAGCTCCCTCAAGCGGGGGTGGGGGGGTGGCCATGCAGCTGTGCAGGGACCTCAGCAAGGGTGGAACTGGGTGCCATGGCTGAGAAGCCTCCAGCAGCGTAGCAGTAAACAGCCAAGAGAGGAAGTGGGCCTCACCACAGATGAAGCATGTGGTCTTGAGGATCTCTTCTTTCTTCTGCTTCTCGCTGCGCAGGTCAGCAAAAGTGTCAATGATCACCCCAAAGATGAGGTTTAGCACAATGATGATGACGATGAAGTAGAAAAGGAGGTCGTATACCACCCGGGCAGGGAAGAGGGACTCCTGCAGAGCGAGGGGCACCATGAGGACAGTGGGGGAAGTGGGGGGGGTCACTCCAAGCCCCAAGAGAGAAATGTGGGAGCCTAAGGATGCAGTGACATCCGCCAACTTGAAAGAAGCCCTGAGCCAACATTTGGAAAGAGCTGGCTAGGAGGAAGCCCTGCTACAAAACGGGCTTGTTTGTACCTTTAACTTGGTTAAAGGGAAAGGCAGCTGTGAGCTCCTAAGGGGCCAGCCTTCAGGACACCGGGCCCCACACATTCCAGAGCCTTTGCCTGGCCAGAGATGACTTCTCCCAAGCAACTGAGGATGGATGGTTGAAGTGTCCAAGGCCTGAGACTCCTCACGGAGCTGACTCAATGTCCTGCTCCTCCCTGCCCTCCCTCTGGTCTGGGCTGAGGAAGCCAGACACTGATATCTGGCTCACACCTTCCAAAGCCTTCAGAGCCAAGACTGGTTGCCATGGTGTCCCTTGTAGCATCCACAAGCCCAAGAGGGTTGGGGTGGGAAGCTGATAGCTCTGGACAGCATCACAGAAACTAGCTGGGTGTGGAAAGCAAGGAGCATTCACAGAAGTGGGTAGGATGGTCAGCATGGAGGGGACCAAGGGCAAGGCAGGGATACTCACATCTTTGGAGGGCTTGCGGAGGATGTCACCCACACCACCACCATTACGTAGTCCATGGTTCATGACCGTGACGATGCACATAAGTAGAGTGTCACAGGCCCGCTCAGTGCTGTCCAGCTCCTCCTCCTCTGTGGGTGGTCAGCACACTCAGACCTGGGCTGCCTATTCTGTCCTCTCCCCATTCTGCAAGAGTCCCAGCCTTACCTTCTAGGATCTCAGGCACTGAGACCTCCGAGACACAGTCTATTTTGTCTCCACTACATGTGCCCACAAACGTGGCAGCTCCATGTGGCATTTCCAGGGTGCTGGCTGGAGGCAACAGAACAAGGTCACAAGGAGATACAGATGTCTGTCTGACCTCAGCATCTCTAGTCTATCCTGAGGCATGTCCCTAGGAGGCTTCCCCTCCTGCTGGCTCACACTCCCACCCCGGGCCTGGCCCCAGGCAGCTCCTGCACACACTGGGTTCTGCATGAGTGACAGGTCTACATGTCAAGGGCTTCCAAGGCTCTTCCTACTACCCCTTAGACTGCAGTGAACTAGAGCATGCAGAGGGATGCAGGTGGGTGTAGGCTAGATAGCCCCAAAACCAACAGGAAGAAGGCAGGGAGCCCAGAGGAATAGGCATGCCCTATCTGGTGCTCAGAGTTACCTGTGCCATTGTCACCCCACACACCCACCCCAAAAAGGAAATCCCCAAGACCTCTGGAGTGGTTCCCAGGGAGCCGGTCCACCTCCATGATGAAGTCATCCTTGAGGAAGAGGAACCCCACGATGGAGAAGAGGTAGACCAGTATGAGGGCCAGGAGGGCAGTCAGCAGGATGGAACGGCCATTCCGAGTCACACTCTTGATGACATTAAACAGAGTCTCCTCACGGTAAATGAGGTCAAAGAGCTGCAGAGACAGCACCTTGGTAAGTCAGGCCCTGCCAGGGGGTCAGTGCTCAGGCTAGAGTGGAGCAAACTGGGAGGTTTCTAGAAGAATCTGGTTCTAAGCAGAGGAAGGTGTGAGAGGTGTCACAGGGGAGTGAGCACCAGCCACTCTAGAAGATCACAGCTCTTCCACTGCATTCCCAGAGTCACAGTCTGTAAGTGTTTTTCATGTCACCCTGTGGTTCTAAGAGGTGTTGTCAGGGAACGCAGGGCACATAAGGAATCTGCTTAGAGTTGCACACTGTGTCCAGGTCAGGGGTTAGGGGACACATGCCTGGGCTGGCCATGTCCAGGATTGATCCCTCCTCTGGGGCAGATGGGGTCTTGAAAGAGACTAGGGTTAGAAACCCCCAGTCTCAACTCAGCTGCAAGCTCACCAGGATGCTGTAGAAGAGTTCATGCGCAAAGAGGCCCAGGACACTCGTCAGGATGTAGCCCACATGGTACAAGAACTCCATGTCCATGACCATGGCCTTGTAGCCTCGGATAAAGGTGCCACGGTTACCCACGAAGCTCACCACAAACACGATCTTGTTGGTCAGCTGAACAGAAAAGGCAGAATGTGGTGGTCAGCACCCCATCATCTATCCTAACCCTCAGCCCTGCCACCAAGCCCAGCACAGAGGCTCGTCCCATGAAATGAATCGTGAGAAGTGCAAATATCAAAGAAATGAAGCCCCAAGGGAAACTGAGGCTCAGGTGAAGTGGGCTGGAACATAGAAGACCCCAGCTACAGCACTGGGTAGGAAAAATCGTTCCCATTTCTCAGGAAACGGTAAAATATAAGTTTGACATCCACCTATGCATTGGCCTGCGGGCAGTGCATGGCCAGCACCCTGCATTTGACGCTCAAGGCTGCTGATCCCAAGTGGCTAATCCCTGGCTGCCTAAGTTGTGGGAGCAGCACAGAACAGGCCCATCTCTGGCCTCCAGGGAGCTGTACCAAGAATGGTAGGGATCAGCAGGTGAGCAGAGTGGTCAGACGACCTCATGGCACTCACATTGAGGGCACCCAGGATGTTGAGTGTGGGCCCAATGCCCAAGTAGTAGATAGACCGTAGGATGAGCGCCACAATGAGCGGGCGGACACTGTAGCGCTTGGTGAAGAGCGCTGCGACGGAGAAGCAGATGAGAATCCAGAAGAGCAGCGAGATGAGTGGGGAGCCCAGCACGCCTGGGGACAGTGGGCGGACGTGAGCAGGGTACCAGTGTGAGTCCCAGAGCCCCCAGGACCCTTCCTTCCCTAAGGCCCTGCTGCACCCTGCATCTCACATGTATACATACATACATACATACCCACCCACAGGTCATCTGTCCCTTGGCCACACTTGCCCTCCCCCAACATGCAGAGGTTAGCAGGGGAGGGGTGGGCAGTCTCACCTGTGGACGCCCCCTCTACATAGGGGTAGAAGAAGGCAATGATGATGTTGATAAACACAGCCAGATTGAAGGAGATGCTGCCCCACAGTGTCATGCGGCGAGAGAACCAGTAGATGAGCGGCATGCCTGAGGGTGTTAGACAGCATGTTGTTAGGCTCCAGACAACCCCTCTGCCCAGGGGAACCAGGAGGGGCGGGGTGGCACCCGCTGATCCTCACTGCGAAGCCGACGCTGCCACTCCATCTCATTATGCAGGAAGGATGACTGGTCGAAGAAGTCGCTCACTTTGCTGCCCTGTTCATCCTGCTCAGTGGTGGTAAAAAGTCGGTGCTTGGTCTCCTCTGTCAGGAACTGGCAGATGCCAGGCACAGGGAACACGATCTGCTCCATGCTTCGGTCTTGCCTCACAATCTGATTGGTCAGGTGACAGACATGTGGTCATGCTGGGCAGAGGCCCTCACTACCCCCAGCTCACACCCGGTGTCCTCCACCTCACCTCAATCTGCGAGGTGTGGTTCTCATAGTAGGCTAGAGGGTCTTCCTCCTCCTCCTGGGCAGGCACCGAGGACTTGAGCATCTGGGACAACTGCTTGTTGTTAAGACTGAGCTGGGGGCAGAGGTGGGGGTACTGGGTCAGGCCTGCAGCCATCCAGAGTGCTGCTCCCGGGACTGACCCGGTAGCCAGCCCAGACCAATCAATCACTCAACCAGAACAGGGGAGTCTGTCCTCGTCAGCCCTGCCCAGGGTCCTGCTAGAATATCCCAGACCTGCCCCAGATGCCCTATACCCCAGTCTGCAAGCCTCACCCACAGATTCTAACCTGGCTCTCAGATCCAAGCTCATTTGCTTCTAGCCTGGCTCCCAACGACAGCAGCTTTCTGTCTCTGGCCTGCTCCTTGCTCATCTCACATTCCCACAGAACTCTTGATCCCTGCCCTCAGCTCACAGCTCTGCTCCTTCAGACACCAGCCCATCCAGTTCCACCAAGCCAGGCTCCTAGGTTCGAGCCCTGCCCATCTGGCATACCATGGAAGAGATGCCCTCAGCCGCCTCCTCCTGGATGCGCTTCACCGGCTTCAGCAGGTGCTGCAGCTGTTTGTTGTGCCTGGAAAGCTGAGAAGATAGACGGGGCAAGACAGCTATGAGCACTGCTTCAGAGCACATGGCCACAGACGGGCAGGGCACGCGCAGGCCACGCTACCTGAAGTGCCAAGATGTAGATGTTGTGGCCCACTTCACGTGGGCTCACCTCCGAGTTCTCCCGCTCCTCCTCCTGCAGGTAGGCCTTCTTGATGACGTCCACCTGGGAGCGGGGAGGCGGAGGACAGCACAGCAGCTGCTGTTAGGCCCACTCCTGGGGCGGCACTCACCCCCAGCCCTCCCCTGCTGCCAGCCAGTCCTCACCAGCTCCTGGGGCCGCAGGCTGATGAGGATGCGCTCCGCATTCTCACTATCGTGCCGGCTCTCCATCAGAGCCAGCAGCAGCTTGGAGGCATTGTCCTGGGTAGAGGGGTACGGGAAGTAAGCTGAGTGTGTCTCAAAGAGCCCTGTGATGGCCTTTTAACCAGACACTGGTAAGCTGAGAAGTATCCAGTGTACTCACCCCTATAGGCAACCTGACCGATCCTGAGCAAACATGTTCAACCTCACACACACACAGTGTATCTGTTCACACACGTATTCCCATGTAGCCAGTGCAACCTGCACATGCACAGAGGCAGCCCCACATACAGCATAATATAGTGCCACACCTCTTACGTACCCTTATCATTCATACATGAACACACATTTCACAGGCACAGCCTGCATGCTCACCACTGGGCCCCACCTTGAGCTGCAGCACCAGATCCATTCGGTACTTGCAAAGTGGGCTTATGTCATTGAGAATCAGCGCCGTGATGATGTCGATGCCATTGGACTCATGAGTCACGATGCAGGTCTGAGAGGAGACAGTGGGAGATGGCAGGGCCAGGCCCATCAGTGTGAGGATGGCACTGCGACCCCACTGCCCTCCACTCGGTGTCATCTCAGGCTCACCTGGTTCTCATGGCACGGGCCCTGGCAGTACTCCGTGAGGGTCTCCAAGGTCTGGATGACCAGGCCCACGTTGTCCTCATTGATGTAGAGCCCCAACAGCCCCAGCCCCCCTGTCGTGCTGCCACACATTATGTCCAGAAACTGCAGGGTCTCACACACCAGATTGTAGTTGGTCTTGTTGTTCTGACAGCGCAAGAAGTTCTGGGGAGCACAGCACAGCCACACCCACCAGGATATCAGTTCCAGTGGCTTTTCCCGGGGACGCCAGCTGATTGGAAGTGGGAGACAGGCAAGCATGGGCAAGGCGCTCACCTGTAGGTCACGGTTATGGTTCTCACATAGCAGCTGCAGGAAGCGCAGGATGGGCCGCATGATAAGCACAGAAGTGCCCATCTCGTTGCTCTGTGCACGCTCACCCATCTCATGTCCCCGTTGCAAGCTGGGTCCCAAAGAATAACGAGAGGAGCTGGGCATAGAGAAGGAGGCCACGCGGCCTGTGGGGCAAGACTTGATAAGGTCAGGGCTCCTGGAAGACTTTCCCCACCAGTGAGACCCCAGTACCCCATGTCTGCCTGGAGCTCGACCTTTGGTGGTAGGGTCTGCTGGCTCATGGTTTTCATGAGGTTGGCTGCCCAGGTCGCTCATGTTGACTGCAACTGTGGACTTGGTCTCCTGCTGGGCTCGCTTCATGCGGTCATGCAGCACCTTGAAGAAGCGCTCTGATTTCTTGTCACTTGTCATCAGGTTGTAGAAGGATTTCTGGAGATGGACAGGAGGTGTCAAGCAGCCTCAGCACTGTGCCCAGCTCTGGGTGGCCATGGTGAGGCCTCAAACACCGTATCCTGAAATCGGTGCAGTGGGTGGGTGTCATCCCAGCCCTGGGAAGTGGCAGCCCAAGGGTCAGGAATCCAAGGTCATCCTTGGCTACTTACTAAGTTTGAGAGCACCACCACTCAATGCAGACGAAGTCTGGGAGACACGCACCCTGAGATGGAGGCTAGGAATGGGCCTGGGACCTCAGCCCATGGGGAAGGCCAACCAGCCATGACCACAGTGCTGAGGCCGGAGGGGTTGAGGCGGAGACAGAGACCGACCCTGTAAGCTGCCTTCTGCCCTGGCCCTGTGGCCACTGGCTCCAGCTGCTACTCCACACTGTGGCCAGAGGGATCCCTTGGAGGCCTAAGTCCTGTCCTTCCAATACAAGCCATCCCCCTCAGAGAGAAAGCCTCAGCCAATCAGGGCCATGAAACAATGTGAGAGCCTGTTACCTAAGGCCCCAGGCCTTCCATCCTCTGGACCCTTCATGGCTGTCCTGCATACTCTTCCCACACAGCTACAGCATCTCTGTCCCCTAGGCTTGCCTATCACGTTTGGTTGGTGTTTTCCATCTGTGCTAAGGATGAAACCTATGTCCTTGTGAATGCTGGGCCAGTGCCACTGCAATAGACCGCACGCTCTATGGTTTGTTTGCAGTTTACTTCTTTAGAGACAGGAGTCTCTTTACATAGCCCTGGCTATTTGGAACTCACCATACAGATCAGGCTGGCCTTGAACTCATAGAGATCTATCTAACTGCCTCATGATCATGGGGATTAAAGGCGTGCACCACCACCTATTATACTAAAGACAAGGCTGAAGCTGGCCTTGAAGTTACTCTGGAGTGCAGGCAAGCCTTGAACCTGGGATCCTCATGACTCAGCATCCCGAGTAGCTGAGATGACAAGCCTAAGCCACTGAACCCAGCCTGTGACTCCTCCATGTCTGCACTCTGCCTAGACCTCCTCTAGGACACAGGTATCAAGAAGACACCCATCTGTCTCTCAGAGCTGAATGCTTGGTGCTTATGTCATCCTCAGTGACTGACTGCGTGAGTGAATGAATGAATGGGGGTTGGGCTTTGGAATAATCAGGCCTGGGCTCCAAAGCTGAGGAGGATGGAGGAGGGAAGGAAGAGGCCTGAGGCTCAAAGGCCAGAGTGGGGCCTAGTGGGATAGGACAGAGTCGGTACAAAGCAGGCCTGGGCAAGGGAAACAGGCGGCAGATTCGGATGATGGAATCCACCACCAAAGGAATCCACCGCCAGTTGCCCCTGGCACCCAGACCTGCAGCCAACATCACCAGAGGTGAAGGCACTCTGCTCTAACCCCCACACCTGGATCTCAGTGTTGCCTCCGTCCAGCAGGCGGATGGCCAAGCCAATGCTCTCCTGGAATATTTTCTCATTCTTGGTGCTGGTGATGAGGTCGCAGACCAACTTGGTGGCCCCCTCCTTGTCCAGCCGACACTGGGTGGCTGCAATGGCTGACCAGTCCTGGTCCAGGCCTTGGGGAGAAGCTCGTATGAGAGACAGTGGTTGGGAGCAGGAGCCAGCCACACAGGGTCAGGTGGGGCTGGTTTATGGCACTGACCAGAGCCTGTGGGGTCAGAGATCTCGCCCCGAGAGCTGGATTTCCGGTTCTGCAGGTAATTCTGCAACAGCATCTTGCGCAGCTGGTTGCCCTGGAAGGTCAAGGAGGCCTTTGGTGAGCGGTGTCCTGCATCCTGAGCCCTCCCTGCTCTAGCCCGCTGGTGCCAACACTCACCCGATCCCCATACTTGCTCTTCTTGAGCAGCATCTGCTGCAGTGTCCGCAGCACCTTCACACACAGCTTCTCCTCGGCCTCCATGAGGCCTTTGGTGTGACGGATGAGCCTAGAGCAGAGGCAGAGGCTTAGGGGCACCTGCTCCAGTGCAGCCCAGGCCCTCTGCTCGCTGACCCTCCCTCAGGGCCCTGCCTAGACCCAGGTCACCACGCCCTCCCTCCGTGCTCACTTGGACAAGAAGCCCCCGCTCTCGCAGCGCTGGTAGGCCTCGCTGCCCTCCAGAAAGAGAAGCTCGGGCCAGTGCAGCATGTCCACCAGCACAGAGAGCTCGGCCTGCACCAGAGGCTTGAGCCGCTCTTCCAGGGCCGTGATGATGTCCTGCGAGAGAGGCAAAGTCACCGTCTGCCTCAAAGATGACCAGGATGTGGCCATATCCCATCCCCTAAACACTATACTCCAAGTGTAACTGAGGGGCGGCAACCCCCTCCTCCCCAGAGCAGGCCCTTCCTAGGGGCCAGGCAGCCACGCCCACCTGCAGCTTCTCAATGATGTTCTTGTAGTCCCACTGATTGGCGGTGGGGATGACTCGAGGGAAGGTCCTCGTGGCTGTCTTATAGTTGGCGGCGCTGCGCTGGGCTGCGGCTGTACAACTGCCCCCACTGCTGAGCAGAATACTCATGTGGGCATCCAGATCCATGGGCAACAAGATAGCCCGGCTCTTGGCTGCAAGAGAGGACAGCACCAGAGCACAGGGTTATGGGTGGCTGGGCCATGCTCAGGGCTGCCACATAGCGGGCATGGAAGAGGCATGAGTGGGGCAGAGTATTGCCCCTATTGGGCGTTCTGCCCGATTCCCCCAGCACACAGGGAACCCAGCACCACCTCCTGCCTAGGTCACTTGCAAAAACAATCAGCAAAAGGAGATGAGAGCAACTGTAGCTGGACGTGACCTGGGTGACATTCACGATAAGGTGATCACTGTGGAGTTGGTGTTCCCTAGCAGGGCACTCACCCACCATGGCGAGGGTGCGGACACAGGCCTCCACAGAGCCCTTATGCTGCTGCTGCAGCCAAGGGCACTCGAGCAGCCGTGTGGTGGATTGCAGCAGCTGGACCACAATTGTCTGGTGTGTCTGCAGGAGACAGAACCAACCGGGAGGCAGCTCAGCCACCCCAGTGGGGGGCATGAGTCCAGGACCCTCACTACCATATATGCCATGGTCCCGAGAGAAAGAGCTTCCCACAGCCTGGGCTCACAGCCAAGCTAACCCTTTCCCTTCCTTTGAAATTAATATGAGGAAAGGTTCTGTATTCACATAGTTCAAAAACCCAAAGCTCAGAGGTAAGCTTTTTTTTTTTTCTTTTTTCTTTTTTGCTGCTTTCTCTGAGGGCCTGAGTTCAGTCCCTAGCACCCACATCTGTCCACTCTCAACCACTTTAACTCCAGCTGCAGGAGACCCAATGCCCTCTTCTCGCCTCTTCAGGCACCAGATAACTGCACAGACAGACAAACACACACAAGTTTAGACTGAACGCGGTGCATAGTAGAGTAGTCCTTGCTATTGGGAGGCAGAGACAGGCAGATCTCTGTGAGTTAACCCAGTCCCCCAAAACAAAGTACAATTTAAAGCCAAACAAAAAAATAATAAGAGAAAAGATATCGTTTGGGCGAAGTAGCTTAAAAGGTAAGTATGTGTCATACAAACCTGGTGACTTCAACTTGTTTTAGAATGTGGGTGAGAGTTTTTACTCTTTTTTTTTTTTTTTAAAGGGATTTGACTGCAGCATTGTGTTCTGACCTCCATACACGCCCTCTTGTCCAGCACACACATGCACACACACACACCATAATCCTTTCTAAAGGTCTATTTTAAGTTCCACTTTACCCCATCCCACAGCTAGTCTGAGGCTGGGGGGAAAACATATATAATTTTTTTGGAGACAGGCTGGCCTTGCCTCTGCCTCCTCCATGCTGGAATCAAAGGTGTGTGCCACTATTCCAGGCCACAGATAGAAATTTCAGCCTCTGTCTCAAATGTGTATCAAAGCAACTCACCCTTCCTGGATCTAAACTTTTTTTGCCCTTCGTGTGTATGTCTTTTTTTGTCTTTGTTTTCCAATCACAAGAGCATTTTTACTGCAGCATGCTTGAGCCTGCCATCCTGTGCAAAGGCAAAATGGCAAAGACTCCTTTGTGTTTTTGAGACAAGGCCTCACTGTCACACTGTGTAGCTCTGACTGTCCTGGAACTTACTATGTGGAGCTGGCTTTGAACTCAGATCTACCTGCCTCTGCCTCCTCAAGGATTAGAGGCATGAACAACCATGCCCGGCATACCTAACTTCTGTCTACTCTTCTCAAAGCTGGCCTGATGCCTCTTCAACTGGTTTGTTTATAACAGAGGCAGTGCAGCCTGGGACCCTTCCTCAAGGAGACCTGGGACTCTGTTTAAGGCTGAAAACATCTCAGCTGTGGCTCTCAGTGACTCAGGTCAGCCCCTGCACAGTGATGCCAGGGAGTCACCAGGCCACAAGGGAAGTGTTCCTGCCGGCCACCACGGCCCTGCTGTCCTGGGCAGCAGCCACAGGCACCTTACCACCCCAAGTACTGTACACCTTCAATACGAGACTGACTAAGGGATTCCTGTGTTCCTCTTGTCAATCCCCTGGGACCTTCTAAATCAGTGTGAAATGTGTCCATGGTGTTTCCAGAAAGATGGAGAGCTGTACACCACAGGTGGGAACCAGCATGAATGAAGGAAAAGGGAAGTCAGTGCCAGGGTTCATTACTGTGCGCCTCCTGACTGAAGTGTGACCGCCACCCATGCCCCTGCTGCAGGGATGGACTTCGCCCCTCAAACAGCCTCCATTGCTCCTAGTCGGTTACTTTGTGTCACTCCCACCGTCGTCCCTAACCACATTTGGGGCCATTTGATACACAGTATGTACTTTGCTGCACTTTCATGTGCTCACATAAGCAAGGCCATCCACGGAGCGGAGCGCCATCTAGATGGCCATGCGGATGGACGTGTTGGCTGCTCACCTGCAGTGACGTGCTGTTCTCTGAAAACGGGGAGCTGAAGAAGGCGCTGATGGTGTCCAGCACCACAGTGAGCACGTACTTCTCCAGGGTGGGGTCTGACAGGCGCTTCTCCCGTTTGCTGCAGACCTACAGAGGAGAATTACATGGGGAGATCTACAGGCTGTCCCTCCTCCCAGAAGCCCAGCCCCGGCTCCAGACAGACCAGAGCCATGTCCAGGGTGAAGTTCTCGAAGAGTGTCCAGATGTGGTTGCTGGTATAGATCTCCTTCATCTCCACCTCCGTGTCCACGTAACAGTGATTCACAAAGTTCACGTACGCCATTTTCACCTGGGCAGGGGTGAGGTGTGTCAGCAGTGCCTGCCCAGGCTCCCTCCCGCTAGCCTGTGTTCTTCCCACTGTCCCTGTGTGTCTCTGCCAGTCTCCCAATGTGACCACATCACAGCCCGAGGGTGCACACCTCCGTGATGCAGTCCTCGTGGGTCACCACAGTCACCACATCCTCCAGAGGCAACAGGGAGGTGCACTTGATCTCCGTGTAGACATTCTTGCCCTCCGCACAGGCAGCCAGCAGGTCCACCAGGGAGATGTGGTACATGAGGGGGCTGTGGTCCTCCACACCGTCTCGGGCTGCCTTCATCATTTCCAGCAGATGGGCCAGAGAAGCCTTGTCATTGTAGAACACCACCACGTCGTCACCTGCGTTGGTCAGCTGTGACGGGAGGCAGGTGGGAATCAGAACCCTCGTCCAGCAGCCTCAGGCACCACCTCTCTCCTGTGCTTGTCAGGGCACGCTGAGACCGTGACCCCCAGTTACGACCTGATACCCATGCTAAAAGTTTTGGGTTTCTGAAACAGTTTCAAATAATCCAGGCTAGCTTTGAAATCATGATGTAGCTGAGGAAAACCTTTTTAAATTGCTGATTTCTATTTATTTTATGTATCTGGGTATTTGGCCTGTGTGTATCTATCTGTTCATCACACATGTACAATGCCTACAGAGGACAGAAGAGAACATTGGGTCCCTTGAACCCAGAGTTACAGGTGGTCATAAGCCAGTGCTGGGAATTGAACCCAGGTCCTCTGGAAGAGCACACAGTGCTCTTAACTATGGAGCCATCTCTCTATCCTGACTCAATTCGTGATCACATCAGCCTCCTAAGTGCCAGGGTCACAGGTGGCAGCCATCTTTCCTGGCTTCCTGCCTGAGATTTGGAGTTCCTTGGTTAATGTGTCCAGCCCTCTGATCCTTCAGAGATCTTGACCCTGGATCTGGAAAGTGTCCAGAGTGTGCGCTGAACTGAGGCCTGAACCTTCCCGCCTGTACCATCTCCCTCGGTCAGTAGTTAACATGGCCAGAGTAACTACTGCAGCTGCAGTATCTGACCTCACTGTCCCTGCCCTCCCCACGGCCCCCAGGAGACGCTCCTAGGGAACAGACCCCCCTGATGGGATCAAGGCTCAGCCCCTGCTCTTCATGTTTTGGCTGAGTACATGTTTGTGCATTCCCACTATGCACCAGGTCCACAAGCCCAGGTTCTCCGGCCCTGACTGACTCTGAGATAGGCGTCCCGAACTCTGTTTGTTATAATTCTGCCTGGCCCTGGGTCCCGCCACCCGGCTCCCTGTGGCCCAGGCTGCCCTCACCTCAGTCATGATCATGTCCTGGCACTTCTTCACGTACTTGCCCTCAGCCTTGATGACAGTGTGCAGGAAGTCCAGGTACTGCACGTGGCGCCCGTGAGTGGCCAGCAGGTGCACAAAGTGCTGCAGCACAGGCTCGCTGATCTCCGAGCACAACTGGTAGTTGTTGAGGAAAATGTGCTGCATGGTCTCGGCCTCTAGGAGCTGTGGTGGGCAGGGGAGGAGGGCCATCAGAGAAGGGTGGGGCCCATCAGAGAAGGCCCATCAGGGACCCTGCACAGGCGCCCACCAGTGCCTCACCCCGGGCGTCAGGAAGAGCTGTAAGTGCTTATGCAGCAGAGCCTGGTTGCCAGGGTTCCCAGCACAGAACTTCTGCAGGAACTGGTGTGTGTAACGTAGGATCTCCAGCATCTTGTTGTCACCCTGCGTGCAAAGAGAGGCTGCTGGGCCACCAGGGGGACAGGCCTAAAGTGATCGGGTAAGCCTCTAGGCACACAGGGAATGGAGCTGGGGTGACAGAGCTGACAGGACGCTCAGGTGAGAAAATGCACCCACCAGACTGCTCTGTGAACAAGGCTTGGGGTGTTTTCTTGGTTAATGATTGTTATGGGAGGGCCGGGCCGACATGGGCAGTGGCACCCCTGAGCAGGTGGACCTGGCTTGTATAAAAAGCTAAGTGAACGGCGAGAGTAAGTCAGTAAGGGAAACCCATTCACAGCCTCTGCTCCAGTTTCCGCTTCACATCCCTGCTCTCTTCCTTTATGATGGGAGAGTAGATATCTATGTTCCCTACGTGCACTGAGACTAGACAAATATATTCCCTATAAGCTCTTAGATTAAATAAACTCTTCCTCCCCAAGATGTGTTGGGTCATAGTCTGATTACAGCAATAGAAAGCTAACCAGGGTGCTGCTGTAGCCTGTGGTGACCAGGATCTGACCCCTAGAACCCATGTAAAGGCAGAAGGAGAGAACAGGCTTGTCTCTTGACCGCACACACGTACACACGTACACACACACACACACACACACACACACACGTACACACGTACGTACACACACACACACACACACACACACACACACACACGCATGCAGAAGTCGGGGCGCAGCCTGAGGCGTGGAATATCAGCTCAGGGCCTGGATTGACACCCAGCTAAGAGCACATGCTGCTCCTGCGGAGGACCCGGGTTCCACTCCCAGCCCCCAGACCAGACCAGATGGCTCAAAAACACCGGTAAATTCCATCTCTGGGGGACCTGACACACTCTTCTGAACTCTGAGTGTCTGCACACATAGACAAATATTCAAAAACAAAACAACAAAACCAGCCCAGGTGAAGGTCTGGGGGTCAAAGGCTGACAGAGGCTGCCTGAGGGGAAAGACAGGGTAAAAAGACCAGAATTTGGATCTTTTCCTAAAGCTGCGACCCTTTAATACGGTTCCTTATGTTGTGGTGACCTCAGGCCATAAAATTATTTTTATTAAAACTTCATAACTGTAACTTTACTAGTTATGGATCATAATGTATCTGTTTCCTGATAATCTTAGGTGACCCCTGTGAAAAAAAAAATCACTTGACCCCCCAAAGGGGTCATGACCCACAGGTTGAGAAGCACTGGCCCACATGACACTGATAGGCAAGATTAGCCCTGAGGAGGCGGAGGTCATGATTAATTAAAAGCCTTAGGGTGTTACCCAGATCCTCAGGCTGAAGAAGAGATGCGAAGGGAAGCCCAGGGGGTGAACTCCTGTCTCCTCCTGCCTAGGATTCCTTTCTCAGCCCAGCCATATCACTTCCAGTTTCCTAGTGCTGGGATTAAAGCTGTGTGCCACCACTGCCTGGTTCTGTTTGGCCTTGAGCTCAGAGATCCAGATAGATCTCTGCCTCTGCCTCTACCTCTGTCTCCCAAGTGCTAGGATTGAAGGTGAGCATTACCGCTGCCTGACCTCTGTGGCTAACTCTGTGGCTGGCCCTGTCCTCTGATCTTCAGGCAAACTTTATTTGATTCACAATATATTACCACATTAGGGCTGTGTAGCTCAGTGGAAGACTGTTTGCCTTACATAAGCAAGGCTCTGGTTCAATGCCCAGCACCACTGAGCTGCAGGGGGTGGGGGGGCAGAAGGATCACAGCAAATCAAAGTCAAGCTAAATCCGAGCAAAGCGGGGGTATGGAGGCGGGTGTCTGAGGTTGAGAAGCAACTCAAAGGAGCAGGTAGGTGACTGGCCTGGCTGAGGTTGGCCCCTGAGGGTCAGTACACTGCACAGTGGTACAGCATAAGTAGGTTGGATGCTGGCTCACCTTGTCATAAGGGATCTGCAGCAGGTCCAGCATGACCTTGTGGGCATCCATGTTCTTCAGCAGCCTCTGCTGCTTCTTCCTCATCTGCTCCCCGACCCCGCACATCTTGTTCAATCTCTCCAGGATCTGCAGGGGAGACGGGACATGGGAGCCTGTGCCCCTCCTCCTCAGGGTCCCCTCTGCCTGGCTAGCTGAAGCCACACCTGTCTACCACACAGACAGGAGAGGCTGCAGCTGCCAACTCAGGCCATCCTGGCAAATCAGCAAACCTCTGAAATCCCATCCCACCCATAAAGTGCAGAGCAACACAGCTGTAAAGAGGAATCTCATTAAATTTCCTCAGCTTTAAAATAACTCTGTCTGGGCCTCAGTGGGGCTGTTTGGAACATGCCAGAAAGCTGGTTGCAGGGCCCAGAGGGAGGAGTTTAGAGAAGCCAGGCCAGCAGGAGCCCCAACTGAGTCAGGTCGAAGCCAGCTGTAGGCAGGACACGTCGCAGCCACCCACAGCCCCCCGCAGCCCCGCCACTCACGCCCTTGACGATCTGGTAATTCTCACTGCTCTTCTCCCCATGTGGCTGCAGAAACCCCTCCTCATCCGAGGGTCGCTGAGGACACAGAAGGCACAGTCATCCGGGCCCCCTCATTTTGGGTCCCCTGCTGTGGCTCCCGGAAGCTGGCTCACCTCCTTCTTGTCTTTGGTGGCGGCCGCCTCCCCCTCCTCGCCCCTGACGCTGCCTTTCTTGTCCACCCACAACTCCGACTTCTCCACCATCATGCGCAGTCGGTCCAGTTCTGACTTGATCACCTTATAGTTCTCCACATCCTGGGCTGAGATCAGCAGCTGGACCTGGACAGGGGGAGCAGAACCAGACTCATGGGGCCTACATCCCCAGATCTGCCATCATGCAGGGAACCAGAGTGCCCTCCCAAGACCAAGGCCCCACTCAAGTGTCACTTCCACAGGAAGCCCATACTCTGAGCTGACGTCAGCTGGCTGCAGTTACTCAGACTCATGTCACACACCACTGTGACCTGTCGCTGGTCCACTCAGATGCCAGACAGGCAGGGGAAAGTGCTCCAGGGTCACTGAACCCTGAGCGAAAGAGAGACTTGGACTCTTAAGGATAGTGCCGACATTTTGGTCCCTCCTCCCTCTCAGTGGGCTAAGGGGCTGGGGGAATCCAGGGGGCCAATACAAACTGCTGACAAGTACCCGTACATCATGAACACTTGCTAAATGCCAGCCCCGAGGAGCAGGCAGCTCACAGGAGACTGTCAAAGGACATGATGCCACAGTGGTGGACACCAGGCAGTCCATGATGGATGCCTGTAAGCCAGACTTGGCAGGGATGATCAGCAAAGGTGTGTATAACCGCCCGCTCTCAAGGGCATCCACAACGTGAGAAATGAGTCAGGCCAGGAATGCCAAAGGTGGCTGCCGCTGGAGGATTTGAACAAGGCTAGAAGCCCTTAAAGTAAGGCCCAACAGCGATGTCAGGATGTGAGCAACCAGATCCCCGTGGCCCATTTCACCTGCTTGAAGGTGTGCATGGCCTCCTGGCGCTGGCTAAAATGCTTGAAGAGCAGCTGCAGGGCGCCGGAGACCAGAGGTGCATAATCATGCATGGTCAGGTGCAGCAGTACACGCAGGAACATGCGGCCACCTTCGTCATCCACTTCTAGCATGCTGCTGGTCTTCCTACAAGCATGGGTGGGCAGGAGTGTAAGCCAGTGAATGAGGGCATGAGCATGCTCTGCCGCCATACCCTGGGCACTGATCATTCACCGCACCGGCCTCTTCCCACCAGCGTGCACCCTCAGGACAGCCCTCGACCAAGCCCCTGATTATAGAAACCCTTATGTGGGATCCACAGCCTCCCACACTGAGGGGATAAGAAGAAGCCTCTTTCTTTGTGCAAGAATACCAGCTGAGCCTGGGGGATTGCCACCAGTAAAAACAGATACTTTCACATCACCTCAGAGTCGCTAATGAAAACTGTGAAATACCATTTACGTTTGCCACTAGCTGGAGTCACACCGCTAATTACACCCACCCGTGCAGCTGCTACTTAACGTGCTAATAAAGAGCCACATACGTAGCTGTTACTTCCGATTCATTTTCTTCAGCATTTTGGTAACTATTTCAATGCATTGTTTCCCTTTGTACTACTCTGTTCTGCTTTATTTTTTTGAGACAGGATCTCATGTAGCCCAGGCTGGCCTCAAACTCACTATGTAGCAAGGGATGACCTTGATCTTCTGACCCTTCTGTCTCCACTTCCTGAGTTCTGAGGTTACAGATGTGCAACGTCACACCTGGTTTACATGGTTCTGGGGATCAGACCCAGGACCTAGGAATGCTAGATGAGTTTTCTATCGCCTGATCTATGCATTGCCAAATCCATCTTGTGAATTCACAGTGGAGTTCTGAGATCCACTCAGAGTGCTAGATAACCAATGAAGACTGGCATCTCATCGTGCTGTGAGACAGGACAGCTACCCTGAGCTCTGCTGAACACAAAGACACAGCTGCCCTGCAAGAAGGTGGGGAAACTACCCGGGATTACCATATGCTATGAGGGATGGGCAAGCCAGAAATGGCCATAGCATGTAGCAGGTGAGGGTCTTCTAGGGAACATGACCAGCCCTCAGCCTCAGGACAGCCAGGTTGTCCAAAGAAGGGGAACATCAACCCTTCTGTTTACAACTTGCTTCCAACCCTGAACCTGAGCCCACCTCAACCCCAGCCTCACCCTACTCCAAACATGGCCTCTGCCTGCTCCCCGATGCGGTCCAGATTCATATTGGCAGCTGTGAGAAGCAAAAGTGACAGAGATATGGGATAGATAGAAACTCAGGGATAACGGGTGTCCAAACCAGCCTCAGATCCTCCTGCGGCCCCCCACCCCTTCCTCGTGAGGGCACAGAGCTCCCAGGCTGAGAGCAAAGGGCAGCAGCCCAAGGAAAGCCAGGCCCAGCCAGCTCCGGGTGGGAATAACTGTGACCTTGGTCAGGGCCTGTTTCCCCACTTAGGAAGAAGGGTCCCGCTCTGCTCCTCACTGTCAATCAAAGGGACAATGAAAATGCACTCTGGGAGTGGGAAGGGTGGGTCTGGGAGACGGCAGGAAGCAAGGCTCACTGGTGGAATCGAAGGCAGGTGCCGTGCCGTCTGCCCCGCTGTCCTGCATGGGAAACACCTCCACGAACTCCTTCTTGAAGACTGACAGGAGGTAGGAGATGCGGTAGTCCAGGCGCACGTTGAGGATAAACTAGACAGACAGACAGACAGACAGACAGACAGACAATGTGAAGACCGGTCTCCTGGAGCCCTGCTGCTCCAAGAAGGGTGGAGGGACCCCAGAATGGGCTCTGACATCCCGTCACTCAGGATGCTCCGAAGCATGGAATCCTCTCTCCCAGCTCCTGGTCCAGTGACAGTGGCTGGCACCATCTTAGCATAGGGCAGTGAGCCCCACCTGCTGCTCAGTCCCTACACACACCCCAGGCCAGACAATGACGCAAATGCACAGACGCTCCCCAGGTCAGCAGACCGAACCATCCTTCCAGATACTCTACCAAGAGCCCTCTCCAGGAAGGAGAACTGAGACAGCATCTGAGGACCTGTGACTAACCTGTCTTCACAGGAAAGAAACCCCTCTTCTGCTTCCCTATGGTGGTCGCTCAGTCACCCTCATGCCCTCTGGGCACAAACAAGGGCCTCATCCCTCTTTGGGACGCCATTAATCACTTGTCAGGAAGCAAGCAGCATATCTATGTGGGGCTTGAGCCCCCAAGTAATGTCAGTGCTGCTGGTCCCAGAAGAGCCTTGAGGACCAATGGGCGGGGTACATAACCTGGCGAAACACTGTGACCCTGAACTCCAAGGGCTCCCCGCCCCTGCACAAGGACCTCCCACCCACCTGCCCAGCACCTGCAGAATCTCCAGAATCTTCAGCTTGGTCTCCATCACTACGATGTCTTCATTATCCTCAAATTTGCTTCTGTCCAGCTGCTCAGGGACACCCGCTCCAGTAGGCAGGCTGGAGGCACCGAAGACAGACTGCTTGCGGCTCAGCACCATCGTAGACATCATGTGCCCCACACCCTGGATAGACCTCCGTACGTTCTTGCCTGTGAGTCACAGAAGGAAGTCACCAGGGAATGCAGCACAGGGTTCCCAATCTCTGTGAGACAGTTGCTAAGTGAGAAGGGCCAGGGTCAACCCAGGCAGGCTTGGGGTGGGGCGAGTTTTATGCCAAGTCTAAGAAAACAATGAGCCAAGGCAAAAGCAAGCGGGCAGTGTGGAGAGATGAGCAAATTCTCTGTGTGAAGCTGACACTATGAAGCCTAAGAGACTGAGGGGACACTGGGCCAGCAATGCTGGAAAAGGGGCCAGACTCCAGCACAATTTAGATGAGTCGGTTGCAGACTGAGGGTTGTGCTATATCCCAGTCAACCTCAAGGCCAAGCAAGACCCCAGAGCATCACAGCACCTGGGCTAGCAGGATGGAGGGACTGGTGGAGGGTCAGGAAGCAGGTAACACTGTGGGTACCAGGAAGGAACTGAGGAAGGGTCAAGCCTCACCACCAGGCTCCTCATAGGCCTGCAGCATGGCTGGAGGGGCCTGCACACAGTCAATGATGCCCAGCAGCGTGCGTGTGAGCCTCAGTAGCTCACTGAAGCTGTAGAAGCCGAAGTAGATGAGATTGTGCGCCAGGCTGACCACCTGTGGAGGGGGAGGGGGCGGGGCCAAGTGAGGGTGAGTGGGGCTCATATTTGCAGAGGCATGGTTCTGTGAAGGGAGGAGGCCAGTGCATACAGGGGTGTGGCTGTGGGGAGGGCTGAGTGGAGCTGATGCACAGAGCAGCAGGGGATATGTGTGGCTTGGTGTACATGGCCTTGGTTTTGTGGGGACAGAACCAACACACACAGAGGTGTAGCTTTGTGGAGTTAGACCAATGAACTTGGGGAGTGATGGTTTGCAAGGTGGTGATTGTTCAAGAATAGAGCTGGCTCTTCTGGTGTCCAAATAGAATAGAGAAAACCAGGGATGATCAAGGAGGAAATTTCCAGAAGGGCAGGGCCTGGGAAGGGTAGATCCTGGCCGATGGATTGAGTGGACTCAGCCTAGCCGCTCTCTCCTGGGCACTGAACTTGGAATATGTCCACTAAGGAGCCTCAGCTATCTCTGCGATCCCCTGGTGGCGTCATGGACCCTACAACCCATCCCTGGGTGCAGCCAGGGCCCAGGGAGGGGTGAACCACAACCCTGCTATCCCCCAGCCCCAAGCATCCACAGCCCACCTCAAAGGTGAGTTTGTTCTTCTCCTCATTGGCGAAAGGCACAGCCTCGCTGACGACATTGTTGAGGTAATCCTCCACAAACTCCATGGTGCTGGCGAACTTGTTTTTCTTGTCATCTCGGGAAGCGTTGAGATTGGAATCATAGCTGGAGACGGAAGCAGGAGACATGAGGGTCCCCATGCCCCACCCCACCACCCTGAGCCTCTCCCCGTGACCAGCCACCCTCCAGACTCTCACTCCTTGATGGTGATGGCTGTGGGGATCTCTGTCCAGAGGCGGGCAAACTTGACCGGCGTCACCAGCTCCTGGGGATCGCGGTCCACGTGCACGTGCAGCATCAGATGGCAGAAGGAGGCACGCAGGTCAAAGGGCAGCATCTCATCTGCCATGCACAGGAAAAGCAGGTCCACACCCAGCTGCTTGGAGATCTCATCGATGGCCAGATACTGGCGGTCCAGGCACATTCGGGCAAACAGCTTCAGCTGGTACCTGCAGGAGGAAATGGGTCAAAGAGCGGATGGGACAAGGGAAGCTGGCATGGCCCCGGTTAGGACTCCGCAGAGCAGCGCAGGACCACTGCCTAACAGAGAGGACATCTCTCCCTGCCTGGTGAAGGAGGCAGATATTTTCTGGCTCAGCTAGGGCAGGAAAGGGGTGGCTGGGCGAGTGGGGAGAACCCACTGGAGAAAGGTGTATGACTGAGATGAGAAAAATAACAGAAGCTTCGCCCTGGATGATGTCACCCCTCTTCCTCCTCCACACACCTCACTACCTCTTGGGGTCCTGGAGCCAGGCCACCCTTTCTATGGACTGTGTCTCAGCTCTGAAACACCAGGCCAGGTCTTTCGCCCTCTGAGCTTCTTTCCCAACATTACAGAAGTAGGGCCACCTACTTCCCAGGGTCTGAGCTGTAAGCGATGCAGTGAGGAGATCTCATCTATAATATCCAAGCACGGTTTGTGGTTAACAAGAGCCTCCGGGCTATCGTGTAAGACGTGTCTGGGCCAGCTGCGCTGGCTCACACCTACAATCCCAGCCCAATGAGGCAGGAAGATCACTTTGAGCTCAAGACCAGCCTGGGCTAAAGAGTGAGACGCTGTCTCAAAACAAAAAAAAACCAGGCGGTGGTGGCACATGCCTTTAATCCTGGCACTCAAGAAGCAGGGGCAGGTGCCAGCCTGGTCTACAGAGCAAGTTCCAGGACAGCCAGGGCTACACAGAGAAACCTTGTCTTGAAAAAGAAACAAACCCAAACACAGTAAAATATAGGTCAGGTGTGATGACTCATGCAGAGGCAGGAGGACTACCATGAGTTAGAATGAGTTAGCGGGTAGCCTGGTCTACATAATGAGACCTTGTCTCAAGAGAGACTACTCAGCGATTAAGAGTACTGGCTGCTCTTCCAGAGGACTCGGGTTCAATTCCCAGCACCCACGTGACAGCTCAAAATTGCCTGTAATTCCAGTCCCAGGGGATTCAATGCCCTCTTCTGGCCTCTACAGGCCCGGGCAAGCACACAGTGCACAGATACACGTTCAGGGAAAGCATCCGCACAGGAAACAAACAAAAAACAAGAGCCAATCAGATGCTCAGTGGGCAGTGGGCACAAGCCGGTGATGTAAGATGATGGCCCAGAAACCAACCCTGAGAACTGTAGCACATGTCCTGCCCCTCCCTCCCTCCCTCTCTCCCTCTCTAAACAAGAGCTAAAAGATTAAATAAACAAACCACCAAATAAGTATAGAAGTGAAAACACAGAAGACCTGTCCAGAGACTGGGCAATGGCATGCCTCTTAAAGCCTGGTCAGGGCCACCCAGCACTGTTCTTGTGTGGAGAAAGGCTTTGTGCAGGGCCCCAGGATGAAGGCAAGGCAAAGGGCCCCTGACAGCCATAGCCCTCAAGGGGAAGGGCTGGGGAGGGGGGGCTGGGGCGCACCTGTAGTAACTGAGCACGTTCTCATCATGCGCATTGCCTGCCCGCGCCTCCTGGGCCAGCTGCCTCACGCTCTTCTCATGATGCTCATTGTTCCTGTCCGTCCACATGAGCCACACCTCCTCCTCCGAGTACTCGATGCTGAGGTACTCGTGAGACTGGGCCATCTCCTTCACCGGCCGCAGCCTGCAGCCAACAGCACGGTCAGGGGGCTGTCTCCGGCCCCTCAGAGCCCTGATGCCCTTACTCAGTTGTTGAGACAGGGTCTCGCCATATCTAACCCCAGGTAGGATGAGGCCCAGGTGTCCATGCGGCCTTCCTTGTGTGGAGGACAAGCCAGAGCATCTCAGGAAGGGGCTCGCTTCCCTCTCAGTCCCCTAGCCCCCCACACCACCCCAGAACATCCAGTGCCAGGCCCTGTGGGCACTGGAAACGAGGGTGTTAGCATCAGTCTGAACCCGTGAGCCCCTGCACATAGGGCTGCCACTCACTCGGTTTGGATAAGAATGTCGCTGTTCTTGGGGTCCAGCACACACTTGCATATGAGCTCTTGGGTGACAGGGATGGCGATGTGGTTGGACACACACAGGTCAGAGAGGTAGTCCAGGAACCTGGGTGGGGTCAAGAGGGCCAGCAACAGACTCAGAAGCTGCCCTGTAGGCCAGAAGCCCAACTGCCTTCCTTCCCAACTGTCCAGGGGCAGCAGCCCATGGCACCTCCCTGGGCCGAGGAGAGACAGAGTCGGTCAGGGCAGGCACAGGCTAAGGTTGACATTCAAATATCTGACAACTAATTCAGGCAAGTACCAACTCAGTCGCCAGAGGAAGGTTTGGGGGTCTCCCTCCGTATGGGATCTTGTATTTGCTATGGCTACGGTAAGCCCGACCCCCACCCCCGGGCACTGGAGAGGAGGCAATGCACACAGTGCAGGTGTTTCAGTGGCTATCAGAAGCCATGGAGGCACATGCCTTTAATCCCAGCATTCAGGAGGCAAAGACAGGTGAATTTCTGTGAGTTCAAGGCCAGCCTGGTCTGCATAGTCAGTTCCAGGACATCCAGGACTTGAAAAATCAGCAAAAACCATGGCTGGAGAGATGGCTCAGCATTTAAGGGCACCGGCTGCTCTTCCTGAGTTCAGTTCCCAGCATCCACATGGTGGCTCTCAACCATCTACAGTGGGATCTGATGCCCTCTTGTGGCATAAAGGTGTACGTGCAGATAGAGTACTCAAACATAAAATAATCTTTTATGGAAAACAAAAGCCCAGCAGCAGAGGCTGGAAGGAGGCTGGGCAGACAGGACATGTGCGGCGGGGCACCTGGGCTCTCGGTTCTTGCGCACGAGGCTAACGAAGGTCTCCACCTCCGTCTTGGTGATGTGCTTCTCCAACAGTTTCCGGTTGTTGTGCAGCAGGGCAGTGATGGTGTCCTCAGCCAAGATGTCATAGCCGATTTGTGACTGCATCATCCCAAACTGTTTGGCAATGTGCTCCTGGGGGGGGAGGCGCACTAGGGTCACGGACAAGGAAGAGGCTGCTCTGCTGCAGAGCCCTGACTCTGACTTCCAGACCCCAGATCAGGACCAACACAGCTGGGGACCCTAACTGAGCAGGAGGAAAGCCTGGCCTTCATTCCAGGTTGGTCTCCTGTGGAGCTGGGGTGACATCTGAAGCTGCCTTCTCTTCAATGTGCTGGGATGACAAGCATTTGCCACCACGCCCAGTTTATATGGTGCTGGGAATGAACACAGGGTGTATGCGTGCTGGGCAAGCACTGTGCCAACTGAGTTAGGGCCCTAGCCAGCCTCAGTCTGTCTCCTCGGCTACGGCTCAGATTCCTGCACACCTCTGCCCACCTCACCCCCTTAGCTTCCCTTGGGAGTCATCCTGGAGCTCAGGACACCAGGACCGAGCCATCTCTGTGACAAGACTGAAGAGTCCCCAACCAGTGAGCCTGCAGGACCCCAAGATATTATCATTATTATCATCTAGGTGTCAATGGCTATACCTTGGACCAGATTGTCTTGTAATCTATTGTAGGTTGAGACGCCAAGATCTTCAGCTCTGGCCTCTTGTCCCAAATCTTCCTCCATTTAAACTTAGAACTCAACTTGGCACCCAAGACAGACTTGGCGGGGGGTCACAGAACCCTACTATACCTTTCTTTCTAATGAGGCTTCATTGGATAAGTCTTTTGATCTCAATCAGTCTCTCTCCCCCCACCCCTGCTTTTGACCATCATTGATCTCTTTACAACTGTGAACTAGACAGAGTCTGGGCCCAAAGAAAAGGGCAGAATTAAGGCTTCCATCCTGTGTTCAGTCATCTCTGCACAGTAGAGAAAACAGCAGCCAGAGCAGAAGGGCATCTCGTCTTTATGTGGTTTCCAAGCTGGGCTCTGTGTCTCCTACCAGGGCCTTGTCTGCCTAGCCAGACTGGCTACATGGTACAAAACAGTGAAAACATGGTTCAAAATGAAGGATTTTAGACCAGGAGCTGCCTCACATCTTTAATCCCAGCACTCAGGAGGCAGAGGCAGGTGGACCTATGTGAGCTATTGTGAGTTCTGGGCCAGCCTCATCCACAGTGAAACCAAAAGACAACGATGGAGAGGCGTAGTATTTTAAGACAGAAATAGCAGAGCCCAGAGCAGCCTGGGGTAAGCACCCATCTAGGCATGCACCCGGAAGCCAGCTCCACCATCCGGTGACCTGCTATACTCAGGCGCCTGGCTGCCAGCCTCTGCCCAGAGACACACCTGCTGAGGAGCAGGGGCAGAGCACACCCTGGAGGGGTAATTCTCACCCACCTGGTTCTTGCGGTAGTCTTCCTGGGAGTGCCGGAGCACCCGGTAACAGAGGCGGAACATGTACTGGTAGGGAGCGTTCTTCTGGTCAGACAATTCCTCCAACCGCACCAGCGGGCCTTCACCCCCCTTGTCACGGAATGGAGCCTTCAAGATACCAAAGATCTAAGGGGTTCAGAGAGAGAGAAACTCTCTTATCCTGCCTGTACCCTTATCCCAGAACCCCATCCTAGAGGAGCCCAGAGCTCCTGCTCAGCAGGACTCCAGCCGCTGTGGCCTTAGGGAACCGCCTGGCATGCGCCCATACCTCAGATACATCTTTCACCCAGTGCTGGAGGTTGCCACCTAGACCCTTGCCCTGAATATGTTAAGAATTTGTTCTATTACTGATCTACACCCCGGCTTCTCACTGGTAGGTTCACAAGTGCTCTACCCCAAATCCATACCTCCTCATTGGTGCAGCTAGGCGACGACAGACCTCTGATCCATACTCTGAGGCCCTCACTGGTAAATTCTGGCATCTATTGCTAAGCCATATTCCCAGACCCTCGATGGTAAATTCTAGACAATCACTGTTCTCACTCACTGATCCGTGCTCCCAGCTCTTCACCGACTTATTCTAGGCAGGTGCTGTCCCGCTGAGGCACACCCTCCACTACCCCTTCAGTAGCAGTCACAAGCCCCTGGAGAGCGCCCATAGCTCATCTCCCGCTGAGCCGCACCCTTCTAGTATTCCTTCCCATGAGGCCCCGCACGCATCCCCAGAGAGCACACGCACCTGCTTAAGTATGTTCTGCTCCCGCATCAGCTTCTGCCGCTCTCGGTTGGGCTTGGTGACCATGATGTCCAAGACATTCTGCCCATTGTTGGGGACGTCGCTGACAAAAAACACCAGGTCCTCCAGCAGCTGGATGACAAACCTAGCCGGGGACAACACCAGAAGGCAGGCGTGAGCTGAAGGCAGCTCCCACAGGCCCGGCCAGCACCGGCCAGCACACGGCCACACAGGCAAACAGCCCTTTCCAGAGTCCTGCATGCACACAGGCAGGCACCACACCACACCACCATCAAGCCCAGCATCAGCCCCTCCCACCACCAAACTGATCTTGGGAAATGCCCTGCACCCTACCCTCCCTGAACTCCAAACTGCCCCAGACAACGAAGTTCAGGACACTGTAGACAGAGCTTCTGGGCGACAGGACTAGAGGAAGTACTTGGTGTCAAGGACTCTGTCCTGTCCTGATTCCACCACTGACAGCTGTGTGACCCTAAACACGTCTCCTCGGGCCTCTGAGCCCCTGTGGCTTCATAGGGTTGAGATGGTGCCGCAGTGAGACAGGCTCCCCACTCCAGAGATGCAATGCCCGCCTGGTTCCCTGGGGACTGAGTCCTACCCCATCTGGCTTACAATTCCTCTGTGAACCTAGAAACTAGGCCTCTGCCCGTCCTCCTCCCTGCCCCCCTCCCCATCCCCCACAGTCTCCTGCTGTCCCCTACTTTAACTATGTAAAGATGTGTTACATTTGTTTACACTGCAGAATAACTGTTTAACTATGTAAAGCTGTGTTACATTTGTTTCTGCTGCACTTGTTTGACTGTGGAAAGATGTGTTGCTGTTTCGCCTGACCTGCCTAAGGCACCTGACTGGTCTAATAAATAGCTGGGAGAGGGTTAGGCGGGGCTGGTGGGCAGACAGAGTAAGTGGGAGGAGGGATCTGGGCTCAGGGTGGGAGATGCCCAGGGCCAGACAGACAGCAAGAAGGCAGCAAAGTAGAGTGTACAGAATGGAAGATAAAAGGAAAAATGCAGGTGAAGAGAAACAGGAATATAAGAGCGAGTGGGAGAAGCAGAAGATAAAGCAGTGCTTTGCTAACTAATCCGTCTCTGTGTCTTTATTTGGGAGCTGGTTGATGGTCCAAAGAGAAAGTCTACTACATATGGTGTCCAATGTGCGGCCTGAATTTTCACATGGGGCCTGAGAAAACAAACCAGAAAATGGATATGGCTCCTTTAAGAGGCTCTGCCATACAGTGAACCCTTGAGCAGCCGGCAGATTAAGTAGAAATAAAAAGCTAAATAAAAACACCTGGCACACTGCGGGCACCAGCTTCCTAGAGCTGGGGTGGTTGAATGCAGCTCCGCTTAGATGAGGCTGTCAGCCGGGCCACTGGCTTAAGGCAGGAGAGGTACGGGCGGGGCTGGTGGGCAGAGAGAATAACTAGGAGGAGGAAGCCCAGGCTGGAAAGAGAACCAGGGAGAAAGAGAGGAAGATGTCGGGGCCAGCTAGCTAGGCACAGCGGAAGCAGGAAAGGACATACGGAATGAAATGAAGGTAAGAAGTCCAAGGCAAAACGCAGATGAAGAGAAACGGATGGAGCAAGAATAAAGGCAAACATCAGTAATTACTACGTTTTCGCGTCATGGCTTGGGGGCTGGCGGTCTGAGAGAGCTGGCTACAGCCACGCCCAGCGCACCTGCGGTCATTCTGGCTGATAAAGCCGTCATTAAGTTTTTCCACGGCGCTGGCCAGCATGGAGCTGGCATCATTGGCAAAGTCCAGGTCACGGATCTCAGACACGGGCACCGACACGATGGCAAAGGCCTCCTTGTCCTCCTTGGTGGGGCACGTGCCCAGCTGTAGAGACAAGGGTCAGCAGGGCACTCGGGACAAGGACCCAGCCCCGTAAACACAAGCATGCAGACAGGCACACACCATGAGCCGGATCGGCCGCTCTTCCTCCACATCGATGGGCGCGTTGGTGCTCTGGATCCATGTGTTGGTGCACAGGTGCCGCAGTCGCACATAGGAGTTCCTAGGTGGCAGAACAAAGCCAGTGAAGGAGGGTGCCACAGACCACAACCACTCTCCACTCACTGGTCCCCTTTGCTCTCCACGTCTCCACAGTATGAATACTGAAGATGGGTGAGCCCTGTTCCTACCGCTGCACTCTCATGCACACAGACCCCTTAAACCAATGCTCGTGGGATAATGTTCTTGTACTCTATAAAGATTTGTTGGGGCTGGAGAGATGGCTCAGAGGTTGAGAGCACTGACTGTTCTTCCAGAGGTTGTGAGTTCAATTCCCAGCAACCACATGGTGGCTCACAACCATCTATCATGACAACTGGTGTCCTCTTCTGTATACTGTATATATAATAAATCTTTAGAAAAAAATATTTGTTATTCATATTGGTTTAATAAAATGCTGATTGGCCAGTAGCCAGGCAGGAAGTATATAGGTGGGGCTACCAAACTAAGAATTCTGGGAAGAGAAAAGGCAGAACCGCAGTCACCAGTTAGATACAGAGGAAATAAGACGAGAATGCTGCAGTGTGCAAAGGTACCAAGCCAAGTGGCTCAACATGGATGAGAATCATGGGTTAATTTAAGTGTAAGAGCTAGTTGGTAATATGCTTGAGCTACTGGCCCAGCAGTTACTATAGTAGTAAGCCTCCAAGTAATTATTTTATAAGCAGCTACTGGACTGTTGTGGCTCTGGACTTCCGGGGTTAGGGGGGATCTGGAAACTTCCAACTACAAATGCTTGCTGGTAAACATGGGGCCAGAATTCACCCTGACAAGTCAAGCCCCAAGAGTGTCAAGTTAGAGACAAGGGGTCAACAGTTCCTCTATTAAGTCCCCAGAAATCCTAGTGACAGGACCTCAATATTCACACTCTACCTACGACAGGTGGAAACAGCTACCTGAGGTCTCATGGCTGAAAAACAACTAAGGCCTGGATGATTCAGAATTTTTGTTTGGAGGCATGCACATGTGTGCACATGTATGTGCTCATGGCTAGAGGTTGGCAGAAACCACTTCCTTCATTACCCTCCATCTTTTATATGGAGACAGGGTCTCTTGTTGAACTAGGAACTAGACATGTAGTGTTTTCTTTTATTTATTTCTTTATTCTTTAAAAACTTTTTTTTTTTTTTAAGATTTATTTATTTATTATGCATACAGTTTTTACAGAAGAGGTCACCAGACCTCATCATAGATGGTTGTGAGCCACCATGTGGTTTTGCTGGGAATTGAACTCAGGTCCTCTGGAAGAACAGTCAGTGCTCTTAACCTCTGAGCCATCTCTCCAGCCCTAAAAACTTTTTTTAAATATTTATTCTTATTTTATGTGAATTGGTGAATATGTGAACTGTGCCAGGGTGTCTGATCTTGGATTTACAGACAGTTGTTAGCTGCCATGTGGATGCTGGGAATCGAACTCAGGTCCTCCGGAAGAATAATCAATGATCTTAACTGCTGAGCCATCTCTCCAGCCCCTATTTCTTTCTTCTTAAAGACAAGGTCTCCTGCAGCCCTGGCTGGCTTCAAGTTTGCTAAGTAGTGGAGGGTAGCATTGTCCTGCTGCCCCGCCCTCTGAGTGCTGGAATTACAGGCATGAGCAACCTCCCCTGGTTTACACAATGTCTGCCAGGCAGACACTCTACCAACCAAGCCTCAGCCACAGGAATGTGACACCCCACATTCTCAGGGTTGGTAAGACCTTGGGAGCCTGACCTTCCCAGCCATCATCTGGGTCCTCCAGGAGCCTGGCTGCAGACAAACTATTTCACACCTTGAGCGCCTGGCTGGACTGAGCCAAGGGGCTGAGAAGCAACTGTGTGACGAGCAGCACAGGGCAGACCCCAGTGCAGGAAGAGGCTGTGCCAGCAGGCAGGCCAGTGGCAAACGGCTCTCGGAACTGCAGATCCAAGAGACCCCAGAAGCAAAGGGCCTCAGGCAGACAGACAGACAGCAGACACCTACCGGGGCACGAAGGAGTCCGTTTTCTGCAGTGTGGTGGGGTCCAGCTCAAAAAGCGAGGCAATGTCATTGCCATGAGGCACAGCTACCAGGCGGTACTTGATCTTCTCGCCTGCATTTCTGCGGCCTGTGCGGCCCTGAGCCCCCTGGGATGAGGATCCCAGGTCAGGCAAGATCCATCCTTCGTGTTAGGCCCCACCCGAGCAAGGGGCCTTCTCCCTCCATCCCATCCATTTCCCAGGTTTCCTGGCCTTTCCTTCTTCCCCTGCCCAGCTCCCCACCCCCGTTCCGCCCCAGGCAGACACCCTGCTCCACTCCTCACCAGTCCTGCTGCTTTGGGATCTGAGACATCACCTTTGTAGCTGGGGTTTTCCTAAACAGAGATACAAGGTGTGTGTTATCAGCACCCACACACACCCAAACACGGGATCATACCCAGAAGGCACTCCAAGGTACCTACTTCAGGCCCAAAGGCCACATGACTCCCAGGAGAGCTGTGCAGGGGAGGCCTTCCTGGCCCTTCTCCACAAGCCCATGCATGAGCAAGCATGCACATGGTCCACACAGATGCCACAGACACGCTAGTCCTCACTCACCTCAGCAGCCAGATAGTTGCCTGTGGCCAGGTGCTTGAACCGGTACAGACCATTCCAGTGTCCTGCTCCTCCTCGGCAGGGGTCATGGTGGACCACCTGGGGACATATAAGGGTGAGGTAGAGGACCAGAACCTGACCGGGATGCCCAGCCCCTGGGGGTGCCTATGGGGATCAAAGTACCCAGGTCCTCCCTGGCCTCTTAGCTATGGAGGGGGTGAAGCCCGAGTGCGGGCACTGACCTCCACCTCCCAGAGTGCGTTGGAGCTGGTGGCTGAGGTGGCAGATTGGCGCAGCGTGGTCCTTAGGAACACCTGCAGTTTGCCTCTGTACTCATCACAGGTGAGAAACTTCTCCTGCTCAGCATGGAACAGCCGAACCACATCTCCCTGTGGACAGACGGGGTTAGGAGGCTGCAGAGGTTCAGTCATGCCTCCAGGCTCAGGGACCCTGGCAGCGGCCAGTCCCTCAGAGGCAGCCTGTCGGACTCTGTAAGCTGAGAGTGAGAAGCCACAGGGCAGCCCTCTACCTCAGGATTCCATACCCCAGCACACCTCATCTTCCTGCTCTATCTCCAGTGCCTCTAATGGCCGCGTCCAGGAAGACAGAAAGGACCGCCCCTTCTCAGTCACCCAGCCCCGGGTCACCCTCTCCTTATACCCCACCCACCCACCATTTCCTTTGCTCTCTGTAGCTGCTGGAGGGTGGTAGTCAAGGCTTGTTCACCTCCAGACCTTAGATAAGAACTGAACTTGAACCCCACTTTCACACGCTGTGAGGGGCTGGGATATGTTTGTTAATGTCCTTGAGCCTCAGCTATGTCTTCTATAAAATGGGAGCTGATCTGACTTCCGGAAGAAACTTTCTCACAGGGTCTGATGGAGTAACACTACACTGCCCAGGCAGAGAAGGGAGGCGCCCTGCCAAGAGCCATGCAGCCGGGAGCAGGTGGGGGAGTCCCTGGCTCAGTCTCCTGCACACTAACTCTCCTGAGGCTGCCACCCCAGAATCATCTAATGGCAACTGTCTGTCTTCCCCCACTGAACGGGGCTCTGGACGCTCAGGGGACACCTGTCAGGTGGAGGTGGAAGTGATGTATCCATATCCAGACTGCACCGGTCTGTACAGCAGAACCAGGGACACTGTGGCCAGTATGGAGGATGGGACAGACAGGTGGGCTTTGGTAGGCATGCCTTGCTTCTAAGCTTGCCTGGAGCCAGCCCCAACACCATGATAGCCTCACCAGAATGGCAGAGTCAGTCTGAAGGGCTTGTTTTATACACACAGCCCAGAGCCAGGACTAGAATGTGTCACGGGGAGGCTTTGGGGGGCACATGGGTTGGGCTCTGGCTGACACCTGGACAGTGCAAAGGTTTAGTGGACAGAGGGAGAAAGCAATTGAGCAGCACAGGATGATGGGAACAGCCAGAGCAATCGAAAGGACGAGGGAGGCAGCATGTCTAAGCGCAGCCTGGGAGGACAGCAGTGAAGGTAACCCTGGGGCTTCTGAGCAGAGAGCAGGCCGGTCTCCTCAAGGACCCTGCTCTGGGACCTAGCACCCTCACAGCTCCCCTAAGCAGGGTGCCTCACACTCTTCACTACCCTACCCCTAACCTGCTTCTCCGTCAGAAACTTGGTTTTTAGGCTTCTCAAACATTCTCCCCTGTGCCTCGGATTCACTGCAGGGGCCCCGGCTGCTCTGCTTCTCCCGATGCACACACTGGCATGTCTAGGGAGAGAGAAGAGGTACCGACCTCCGATGGCAGTGGACAGACACTGAGCCCCCAAAGCAGGCAGGAGCAGCCTTTCCTTGCCCAAAAGAGCTCAGGGCACCATGTGGCACCCACAGAGTGAAAGCCAGAGACAGGAAAGAAGGTGTTCAAGGATGTGAGCACCCTAAGGCGGAGGACAGGGTGGAGAAGATTCTCATGTTCCTTTATAAGAAAAGATAATGAGGAAAGCCAAGTGGAGAAGAGACAGCTGGGACACACGAGGGGCTTTGTGGGGGCAAAGGGATGCTAAAGGGGTCCAGAGCCGGGGCAGTCATTGGAGAGGAAGAGGAAGGAGCCCGCTGGGAGGTGTTCCTAACTTACCCCCTTCAACACCTCCTCCAGGTGGTCCCGGAACTGCATGAATAAATTAATCTTCCAGCTGGTATTGCAGTTGACTGAGTTGACCTGTGGGGGGCAGACAGGCTGGTGATACAGAGCCAGCGGCCAAGAGTGGCCAGCACTGAAAACCGAGGAGGAGGAAGCCAGCCCAGGCCCTGATGTGTCTCAGGTGCTTCCCAAAGCCAAGACGCCAGACCCAAGCCAGGACACTCGTAGCAGCTGGCCAGGTGGGAGAAGGATGAGGTGGGGTTCTGGGGAGCACCACCAGTGCCGGGGAGGGGTCTGTGGCCAGTCCTCAGCCCCGGGACGGGCCCCTCAGCCCGCTCACCTCCTTGCATCCAGCATTATCACTAAGCTCGTAATTGCTGGCATGTAGCGGCTGCCCTGCGTTGACAGGATTCAGGATCACCTTGTCCCCCACGACCACCTTTAGGGACAGACAGAACAGTGAGGTGAGAAAAAACTTCATTTCTCCTCCCTCTGCTCTGACCCCCTTCTAAGAAAGGACTAGAACCTCACCATCCCTCTGGCCCACACCTGTGCCCGGCCCCTCCCGCCTGTGGCCTTAAGCTCACATTGTCTCCATTGCTCCGCAGCTTCCAGAAGGGCTGGATGAAGAGCCAGGAGCCCTCGTTGCCTGTGGCATCTAGCGTCACCCGCATGGCGTTTTTCTCCAAAAGGGCTGGCAGCCGCTTGTTCACAGTTAGGTATTTATTGCTTTTCATGTGCAGAAGCTGAGGTACAGGTGGGGCAGGTGAGGCCACCAGACCCAGGAGGCTAGGCCCTCTGGGAAGAGGACACTGGATCCTTGGTCACACAGGATGTCATACACACTGTCACAGGCTGATCCGCAGTGACACACAAACAATCCTAAACATGCACACCTTGTCACAGAGAAGCAACAGTCTCAACACTGCATACCAGACCAAGGTGCAGCTCAGCAGGAGATGACCCACGAGGCACACACAGCTCCCGGCTCATCCTGCACCTCCAGGAAGAAACAAAACTATGCACATTTTTCCCATGTCATCTTTCCTCAGACACAGTCCAGGATGACCTGAGATTTCTGACCCTCCTGCCTATACTTCCTGAGTGCAGGCTTGCAGGCAACACCCACCTGCCAAGTGTACAAGGCTAGCTCAGGACTCTGCACACCGGGCAAGCACTCTAACAATTAAGCTAGATCTAAAACCCTAGCTAATATCACACAGACTCTTACAACAACCCCGCAGGCAAACACCGAAGGGTTAAAGCCTCAGGTGGACGAGAGACTTGGACTGGGAAAATGGACTTCACTGATAATGCTTGTGGGCTGTTAGGTCACACAAGCCTCTGGCTAGAGGACCGCCATATCTCTGGCATCTACCACTGACTCACAGATGGAATC
>PVIH01004460.1:92500-94425 GCA_004025045.1 Sigmodon hispidus
AACAGATCCCAAACAGACAGATAGGCAGAAAGAATAAGACAGAGTCAGAGGAACAGACAGACAGACAGATATCGTTACCCTCACCACATGTATGACATGGATGGACCTTGAGGACATTATGCCAGGTGACACAGACCAGGCACAGAAGGATACAGTTTCCACTGGTAGGACATTCCTAGATGGCCATATTCATGGACACTGGGAACAGAATTGGGGGGGGGCGGGTTGGCAGCACCATGACAACTGAAATGTCACAGAACTAAATGCTTGAAAATGGCTAAGACAGAGTGGGAAAGGGTGACAGAGGGATCAGAAGTTCAAGGCTAGCCTTGACCATCTCGCTACTAAAATAAAGGCACACATGTATGTGCGCAACCCCGCATACACACACACCACACACACGGGGGAGAAGGAGAGCATAGATCTCTCTTTTTTTCTTTTAAAGATTTTCGTTTGTTTGTTTGTTTCAGACAGGGTTTCTTTGTGTAGCCCTAGCTGTCTTGGAACTCACTCTGTAGACCAGGCTGGCCTTGAACTCACAGAGATCCACCTACCTCTGCCTCCTGAGTGCTGGGATTAAAGGTGTGAGCTATCACTGCCTAGCTAAAAATTTATTTTTTTATTTTTAATTATGCATATGGGTATGTACACATGAGTGCAGGTGCCCACAGAGACTAGAAGAGGGTACAAGTCCCGAGAGGTGGAATTTCAGGCCATGGGAGCTGCCCAGCATGGGTGCTGAAAAGTGAAATCCAGGTCTTTGTAAGAGCCAATGATCTTGGGACTGGAGAGATGGCCCAGAAGTCCTGAGTTCAATTCCCAGCAACCACATGGTGGTTCATAACCACCTATAATAACATCTGGTACCCTCTTCTGTATACTGTATACAAAATAAATAAATCTTTAAAAAAAAAAAAAAAAAAAAGGACCCAGAGCCAGTGCTCTTAACTACAGAGCCATCCCTCCAACTCCAGCAAAGGAGATTTCTTATTAAGTACATTTTACTGCAATTAAAAGTAAGTGATTTTTTTAAAATAATTAAAGCTATGGAATTTTACAAATACTATATTCACATTATTTTTCAAGAAATTGAATAAACAAATAATTTTTAAATAAAAAAAGAGAAAGCGGGGCTGGAGAGATGGCTCAGAGGTTAAGAGCACTGACTGTTCTTCCAGAGGACCTGAGTTCGATTCCCAGCAAAACCACATGGTGGCTCACAACCATCTATGATGAGGTCTGGTGCCCTCTTCTGTAAAAAACTGTATGCATAATAAATAAATAAATCTTTAAAAAAAAAGAGAGAGAAAGCTTTATTTAAGAGAGAGAGAGAGAGAGAGAGAGAGAGAGAGAGAGGCTGGAGAGATGGTTCAGCAGTTAGGAGCACCGGCTGCTCTTCCAGAGAACTGGGATCAATTCTCAGCACCTACATGGCAGCTCACAACCATCTGTAACTCAATTCCAGATGATCCAGCGCCCTCTTCTGGCCTCCAGCAGGACTGCACACATGTAGTGCACAGACAAGCTGTAAGCAAAGCACCCTGAGACAGAAATAAATCTATCCATAGTACACACCTTAAATCCCAGCACTTGACAGATCTCTATGAGTTTAGGCTAGCCTGGTCTACATAGAAAGTTCTAGGTCAGCCAGAAGTACATAGTGAGAATCTGTCTCAAAAAGGAAATAAGCTAATAATAATAACAACAACAATAATAAATATTTAAGAGAGGAGAGACTGAACTTCTAGGAAGTGAATCCAGGGTCTTACAGATGCCAGGCAAGCAACTGCAAGCTCCTGGGAGGTGGCTAATAAGTATTTCCACACAATCATGAGGGTCCGTTCAATCCTCAGGACTCACAGCCAGGCATAGCAGCAGATGCCTGTAATCCCAGCCTTGGGGGTGACGAGACAGGATGAGTCCTG
>PVIH01004460.1:94525-113609 GCA_004025045.1 Sigmodon hispidus
CCACAGGTACACTACACTCACACAGACAGGCCTCCAGCCTCCCCACAGGTACACTACACTCACACAGACACTGCTCTCAAGATCTGAACAACAAATTAAAGCTTCTGCATGCATGCCTGTAGCCTCCTGATATGGCCTGCTGGAGACAGGGTATGTACAGAGGCCTCCATGGACAAGGAAAGCTAACTATCCACAAACTGCCTGGAGTGGACAAAATGCAGTATCCACATGCAAGAGTGTGCATAGGTAAAGAAACCACATGGCTAGAGCACCTAGGTACCCCAAACAGCTGGACATGTAGGGTGTCCACCTGTGATCTCAGCACTAGGGAGGCAGAAACTGGAAAACTTCAAGGTCTGGGCCAGCGTGAGAAGGCCCATGTCTCAAAACAAGAGTCCACAGAACTGATTCAAAATTCCTTCCATGCACAAGTCCACAGGGAACAAAGGTGGTCAGCCCAGTGAAAGGCTTCAGAGTCATTTCTCAAGACAGAGAAGTCTTCCCAACCCCAAAATCCCCTCAGGGGAACTTACTAGAGAAACCCTTGCACACGAGCCAAGGAAGCATGTATGGGAACTGAGCTAAGCACTCATTAGCAGGCCAGCCAGTCAGTAGCTTTGCAATGGAATGCTATACAACAATTAGGCTGTGGCCTCAAACCACATGCAGCAGGGGTAGATCTCAGAGGACAGCAGGACAGGACAATGGATCTGAACAGAAGATACCATTAGCACAGGTCAAAACTGCCCTGTATGTTCCTGCTCTATCCCTAGGCCAGGATACTGAGCACTTTTAACCAGACCTGAATGACAGAACCAACTTCACGTGCGTCTGGGTCTGTCTGTCTGTCTTCACATGTGTGTGAGTTCACCTGTGCAGTGGCCAGAGGCTAATTTCTGGTGTCTTCCTTGACCCTTCTCTGTTTTGGTTTGGCTGGTTTTTATTTGCTTGTCTGTTTTGATACAGGGTCTCACTATGTAGCTCTGGCTGGTCTGGAACTTGCTGTTTAGACAAGGAAATGGGAGTTCCACCTGCCTCTGCCTTCAGAGTGCTAGGATTAAAGGTGTGTGGAGCTCACTAGTCTTACCCTCTTGAGTACTGAATTATAGACATGGGTCACTTCACCTGGCGTTGAAGTGTGTTCTTGTTTGTAATACTGGGGATTGAACTACTGCCCCTGCATACTAGGCAAATGTTCTACCACTGAGCTGCCTCACTAGCTCCAAAAGGGCTTGGGGGTGCCCTAGACAAACAAAGGTGAAAGGGGGGAGCACCAGCTATGTAAGCAAAGGAATGGGACACAATGCCCCTCCTCCCACTAGCCTGAGCAATGAAGTGACCTCAACACACTAGCCCAGGTGTCTTCCCCTGAAGCAAGGCTGCTGAGTCCTCACACACCCGTGTCCCCTGACCTCATGGGAGGAGGAAGGGAGAACACCATGGAAGCCCAGTCCACAGCATCATCACCCACAGCATCATCACCCACAGCATCATCACCCACAGCAAAGAACAGCTCTCAGGGGGCTGGGCTGGTGTGCGGCACCCCAGCACCAGCACAATGGGCCTCCCAGGGCCTTGCCAAGTCTGGAAAGAATTCCCCGAACAAGCTGAGGCTTGGGATGATGCAAACAGTGGATGGAGCTGAAACCACACACAAGCAGAGCCAAAGCCGACCGAGGAGAGTCCTCGGGGCTTCACTGGCCCAGAAGGTACATAGGGTAGGGACATTGAGCTGGAGGCCAGAAGAGTCCTCAGCAATGACTGGGCTCACCCAAGATAGGCACAATGCCTGAGGATCCCAGAACAAAGTCTGATGACGGCATGATAACTTCCGATGCCTGCCGCCATGGCTGCACACCCTGCAGTGGGAGAGCCAAGGTGATACAGGGAAGCCAGGGAACCAGCAAAAGGCACTCCCGGAGAGAGGCCCTGGCCTGAGCTTTAGTCTGAGGAGGCTGGAGTCCTGAGTCTTGTCCCAAGGTCTAATGTTCCGACTTGCACCTGCCAGCCGGGAGCTGCAGAGAACAGATCCTATCCTAGACTAGCATTGTTCGAGCCTCAGCAGGACCACAGGGAGCTGGGAAGGGACTGCTGCACCCCAAAGCCCAGAAGGTGATGGGTGGAATCTGTGTCCCCAGTCAGACTACACTGTACAGGCTGAGCCACTGAGGCCAAGAGGACCAGAGGTCCCTGTACCCCAAGCCGCAGGAAACCACAAAGCAGGAGCCGGAAGCGTGAGGAGAATGCAAGAAATCAAAGGGTATTTGTTCTACTAAGTGGCTTGTTTGTTGTCAAAAATTGGCTCCAAACTGTCCACTGGAAGCCAAGGGCATATCTTCTCCTACCACACCCTGTCACCTCCCTGTCACCTGCCTGCCACCTGCCTGCCATACTCTGTCTGCACAGCCCTTTCCCTGACCTGGCGGCAGCCAGGGGCCCCTTCACTTTTCCCTGCCCCCATCTTCCTCTCCCGGTCCCCCACCCCCACCCCCAAAGAGCTGGGAGGCAGAGACTTCCAATAAAACCGGAAACACAAAAGCCAGACTAAAATCCTCCTGTTACCAGAGCCAACATTCTGGTAAGAGACACAAATGACGATGTCCTGGAGTTCAATCCCCACCAGGACAGAAAGAGTCCCTAAAACCATCCTTGGACATGTGCACCGTGACCTGCAGGCGCCTACACACACCATGGTAAAAATTTCAGCACTTGGGAGAGATGAAAGCATTTGGTTCAGAACCATCTTGGCTACACAGTAAGTTCCAACTCACCCAGTTAAAACCCTGAGAGAGACAAGGTTTGAGAGACAAAGAGAATGAGTGAATTACACGGAACACGGAGCATGCCCGACTCAAGCTATGCAGAAAACCGGGGAGGAACTGGAGCCAGCAGCCTGGCGAGGTCACACTGAAGCCAGGGACAGTGACTGACAGGGAGATGAACAGGGCAGAGGGGACAGCAGGTACAGAGGTGAGGGGCGGTGGGTACAGAGGTGAGAGCCGGAGAGTCCCTGTGCAGAGCAGAAGGTGCTGTGGCTGGAGAGTGGCCCAGGATAGAAACAGGTGAGAGACCACAGAGCCAGACGTGGGGCAGAGGAAGTCTGACAGTGGTGTGGAGGGTGCAGGACCAGAAATCATTCCCACACAGCTGCTGAGGCATGCCTCAACTTATGACATCCCCTCAGACAAAGCCCCCACTCAGATGGAGGCATAGATGGATTATGGCTGATGTAAGGTCTTCTGTAGACCGGAACCCCACCACTTCCCACCTCATCCCCAACAGATAGGCAGCCATCAGCTGAAAAATGCCCTCTGGCTGTCTTAACCACACCCCTGCCCAGCATTTAGACTGATGCCATCTCCCACCAGCCTATCCCAAAAGAGCAACCACACTGCAGACCTAGTGGCATCATGCTGGCATGTTTCTGCCTGCTCCCACCACACCCAGGCTCCGTCTGTCTAGTGCATGTCAGCCTCAGCCCTCATAGGCAATCCCCCGCTTGGCCCAGGAACAGCCAGGCTGTCCCTCACCCAGCCATGTTTCTGGCAGGGCTAAGGAGCCCACTACCACACATTACAGGAGGTCCCTCCAGGGACAGCACTTGACTAGGTCACAGGACACAGTCATGCCTGGCTCCATCCAGTAGGAGCCTCACACACAGCCAGAAGCAAGTAGATATGCAGAGTGAAGAAGTCCAGACCCTCATGCATGGGGAGACTGAAACAGGGGGAAAGAGTCTCCCTGGGGCCTCCTAAGGCCTGAGGAGGCCTGAGCAATCATCTTCCCAGCTTTATTCCTTTAAGAAAAAAAAAAAGTCACATAGACAAAGAAAGCCCTGTGAGTGGCTGGGAATTCAGGGAGGGATGCCCCTTCCCCGCCCCCAGCCAGAAGTGGGCATGCTAGGGAAGAGGTGTGGCCAGGGAAGAAAAAGCTGAAATGTGCCCTGCCAAGGCAGACAGTGCAGACCAAGGTCAGCACAGACTCAAGAGGGTGGTCTCGGGCAGAATCGGGGGCGATAGAGCCAGACCCAGGTCCAATACCCAGCAGCCCAGGAGGGATGCACACAGCTGGTGTGGAGGTCTCACCTCGGAACTTCTTGGGGGGGTTGTCCAGGTCCCCAGCTGCAGGTTCCACCACACAGCGGTCATCCACCAGCCTAAGAGACAGAGCAGCCCAGTTAGAGGGGAGGAAGAGACACATCTCCTTTGGAGCAGGGAACTCTAGGGGCACCAGAGACGATCCCTGGAACCCATCATGGGTCACTCTCTTTCCTGGTCTCTGAAACCACAGCCAGCCTTTGGCTCGTGTCTGCATTTGGGCTCTCATACAGTGCAAGGGTAACTCCTGAGACCCTGCTGCCCAGGCAGGAAGGACGGGGAAAGAAAAGGAGACCAAGAATCAAAGGCTGTGGGAGATGGGAACCGAGGAGGGACAGCTGGACCATGGGAGAGAAGGCTAAAGGCAAGTTAGAGACAGGGAAAGTGTCGGCAAGAAGCAAATGTGGTAAGAGACTACCGACAGACAGAACAATAAACCTCATGCTTCCCAGACTCGGCCAGGACCTAACTAGGGTCTGAAATTCCCTCTTATAGCCAGCCAAGGCTGGGCACTTAATCCTGAATCTGTAGAGGGCATCGAACATCCATGTGCCCATCCTCACCTACCCATCCATCCATGCACTTATTTATCCATGCATCAATCAATCCATCATCTATCCATGAACTTACCCAACATCCATGCACCCATCCATCCATTCATGTACCTACGCTATTCTTCATTTACTCATGTTCTATTCATCTACCCATCTACATAACAATGCGTCCACCCAACCATCTCTCCATTTACCCATGCATCTACCCATCCATGGAGCCATCTATCCACCCACATATACATTAATCGACCACCTACCCATTCCTCCATCCACCTATGCTTCAAATTCTCCATCCCAGTCTCCAAGAAAGAATGGTTATGGACCATTGTCAAGACCATTTCGTTCTCAGCACTGTGTGGCAACTATTCCTGCATTTCTACGAACTTCCCAACAAAAAAAACTGGTCAGTACCATCTTACCATGGAGAAAACTGCAGCTAAACATTAAATGACTTGCCCAAAGCCACAAAACAAAGATCAACGCCCACCACACTTCTGTACTCCTTGGGCTGACTAACAAGGCCTTAGGATGTAACTGTGTTTCCTTGCAAAACCTCCATGTCATCCCAGTATCCCTAGGCATTCTCACCTCACCAGAGGTGGTCAACGCACCTGGCAATGCCTTCAAAACACTATCCTGCCACAAACCATAAGCCTAGCAGACATGAGGTCCTACTTCACTTTTTGTAGTTGTGATAAACACCATGACCAAAAGCAATTAGGTGAGGAAAGGGTCCATTTAGCTTACACATCCCTATGACAATCCTCTGCTGAAGGAATTAGGTGTAGGAGCCACGGACGAACATTGCTTACTGGGTTTGTTCACCATTCATTCACCTTTCTTTTTGTACAATCCAGGGCTACCTGTCCAGGGATGGCACCCGCCCACAGTGGACTGGCCCTTCCAAGATCAATCATTAATCAAGAAAATGCCCCAGGTCAGTCTGACGGAGGCGGCTTCTCAATGAAGATGCTGTCTTCCCACATGACTCCTATGAAGCTGACAAAAAATAATTGGCAAGCCTGCATTCGCCACCTCGATCCTCCCCGCCTCGCCCGTGGGCAGCTCTCCCATTCCCTTATCCCTACCACCTCCCATCTTTAACACTTGCACCTCTGCCGTGGGTGCCGGCAGCTCGTGCCTCACAGTGCTCCACGTGGAATCTGCACATTGCTGTCCTGTGTCCCTAATGATATGAAAAACTAATATAAGAGCTTCATTCCCATTTCTGGTAAGAGCCCCCAAACCCTAACTCCTTCATGAGTGGGGCAAATGTATGATCATCTGCATTGTCATATTGGATTCTTGTCATGAGTCCCTGCCAAAGCTCCAGAGTCACAGAAATGGCAGAAGGCTGACCTATCCTGGTCCTTTTACCGGGATTTATGTTAGTGAGGTGACATTTGGAAAGGCCCTAAGGATGAGTAAGCAAAACTGTGTTTGCTTAGAGATAAAATCTTCAGCCCTGGCTTCCTCATCTGTCCCTGGGTGGGGGGGGGACAGGAAATGAAGGATATTGATGGCCAATCAGTGATGTCATCAATCACACATCTGGACTATGTGAGCTCCCGTCCCAGCCAACACAAAAGGACTGAGTTCAGGGGTGGAAGGAGGCTAGTGTGACCCAGAAGGGCACAGAGGCAGCTCTTCATCCTCCGACACCTCACCTTACACGTTCCTCCTGCTGGTGGATTTGAATTACACTGGCCCAGGGTCTGTCTCCATCGCCCGGGCACGTAAACATGCCATGTACGTGTGCAGAGAACCGTTCCTTTCCTTCTGTCAGTGGGTTCCTGGGTGACGGGGCCTGGTAGGAGGGACCATGACCTCTGAGCTCTCCTGCGAACCCTGCAGCAAGGCTTTGTTTATATTTCTGTGTGTGCATACGTGTTCGTATGCAGTACACATGTGGAAGTCAGAGACCAGCTTTCACCGTCTGAGGGTAAGTTCTCTTACCCACCATGTGGGCTTCTTGACTGAGCTAGTTCACCAGACCCTTAACCAGCATTATTAGTTAAAATACCCCCCATTGAATTAATTAATTCATGTGCATGTGGGGCAAACGCCTTTAGCGGCTGAACCATAAAACAGCTCTGCAGCATTCTATGAGCCGCTTTAGCAGGTCACCAAACATTAGATCACGTCACAGCGTCCCCTAATTCATAGCTGTCAGTCAGAAAAACCAGAGGCCCAGACTGGTGACTGCCATCTAGAGTGAGAGGCAGGCCCTAGCCTGTGTCGTCTGGCACTAAGTCCGTACAGATGGTGTAGGAGGACTATTGAATTGTAGGCTACCCTGGAAAGCTGCCTGATGTTTGCATACACTATTTAATTTTCTAAAACTACTTTGCTATTATTTCCATTTTGCAAGCAGGGAGCCAGAGCATGGAAAGGTTAACATCGCAGAGCTGGACTTTGAAGCCAGGCTGCCCAGTACTAGCAAGTGCTTTGAAGGACCTCAGCAGTGCCAGGCAGGGAAGTGGGCCACAGCCTGCTCAACCTCCCAGCTGCTAACACTCCCTCCCTCCCCATGGACACTCATGTCACAAGCCATGCCGGCCACACTCACAGCCCCAGAAAGGCCACTAGCATGTTCCCTGACAAAGGGCATGCTCTTCCCAACCCAGCTGCTCTCCTCAGAAGGCACTAGAAGGGATCTCAGCACAGCTAGGCCGCTGTTCCTCCACCAAGTGGTCCTTACGCTGTCCCCATCTCAGTCCGTGGCCATCCCACCCTTGTGAGCTCTTTGGCCAAAACTTCAGACCAACCTTCACCCCCTCTCTCCTCTAATAGCTGCAGCTCTACAGCAAGGTCAAAACTAGCCTACATTATATGAAGAGACCCTGTCAAAGGAGGGTGGAGAAGACTGGGGGGTAGAGCTAAGCTGGTAGAGTGCTTGCCCAGCAAGCCTGGGTTCAACCCCAGCAGCAAATAAAATAGCTTGGCTGTGTGTGTCTGTAATCCCAGCATGCAGGTGGGTGCAGGAGGATCGGAATCAAGGCCATCCTCTGCTCCATAGTGAATTCCGGATCAGCCTGGACTATGAGATCCCGTCCCAGACAACAGAAGCAGAGCCCAGTCTCTTCTCATCACTCCTGATCCACCCCAGACCCTTTCACACTCTCTACTGATAGAGCCTCAGTGTCTGCCTCCTCCCCTGAAGCCAAGGTTTGGGGTGCACCTACTTAGCCTGCAAGAGGTCTGGGCCCATCCTATAGGATGTGAAGTTAGATCAGCTCAATACTGGCTCAGAGGGGAAGGTGTCTGCCACCCGGCCTGACTACCTGAGTCAGACCTACAGACAAGCAGAGTAGAAAGAGAACCAGCGGGCTGAAGAGATGGCTCAGCGGTTAAGAGCACTGACTGTTCTTTCAGGGGACCGGGGTTCGATTCCCAGTATCCACATGGCAGCTAACAACTGTCTGTAATTCCAAGATCTGACACCCTAACACAGTTATACATGCAGGCAAAACACCAATTCACATAAAATAAAAATAAATATTTAAAAAAAGAAAGAGAACCAGGTTGTGGCGACTTCCTCCGACCCACTCTGGTTCAGCTCCACCCTCACAGGCTCCTCACGCTCATAAGGACCTTGGCCTTTCCCTCTCTTAGCACCCTTTGCTTCTAGACACCCTCACTTCCTGCAAATCCCAGCTCAAAAGACCCCAGGAAGACCCTCCTCCCCACCCCTTTAAAACCGTAGCCAGGTTTGGTGGCACACGCTTGTAATTCTTGGGAAGTAGAGGCAGGAGGATCAGGGGCTCAAGGTCACCCCCGGCTACATAGCAAGTTCAAGGCCAGCCTGGGCTAGGTATAATATGGAGATACCTGATATGGGGCTGCCCTATAAATAAACAATGTAATCAGCGCACTGTTTCATGTCCTGTGGCTCCTGCCTCCCTCTGTTCCGGTTCCCTCCTGTCTTCCACTGCCATCGGTGGTATGTAGATCCCAGAAGGACAGGGGTGTGTACTTTGCCCTCTGCATCCCCAGTGCCCAGACCTGCAGAGCAGGCTGCATAAAACACATACTGAGTGGGTGAGATACTTTCTTCTACCAGTGGTGGAGGAAACATGAGCCAGGAGAAGACAAGGTCCCTGACTTGGGGAGTTAAAGGTTCATGAGAAGACAAGTCACACACTGGTGCTGACCGGTGGTGCCAAGCACTGGGTTCCATCTGAACCGAGGAGGTCAGGGTGCAGCCTACCAGGCCAGGTGTGCAAGAACCTGGAAGCTGCTGAGGCCTTGAATAATGCATAGAATTTCCTGTAAGACATTGTGAATCAGACCAGCTGTTGGGCTCTCAGCAAAGCCAGAAGGGATGGGATTCAATGTGGTGGGAGGGAGAGACACTGACCAGCGCCTACATAGCCCCTGCCAAGGGTTCTAGAGCCTTCAGAAAATGTGGAAGTCACAGTCAAGGAGAGACTATGGGGCAGTGCCACAGCCAGTATACAAGGCCTCGTGGGAAGGCAGGGAAAGATCCAAGTCCCCTCCAGTAAAACCTACCCTGGACAAGGACCTCCTTTCATCCCTGAGACCCTGTTTGGGTCACTCCAGGAAGCCAGACAAATGAGTATGTCCACCTGTTAGTCCCTGCACGGATCAGCCTGGTCTATATTTAGGTGGATGTCTATCTGTCCCTGTCTACAGTGGGACACCTTCTAAAGCCCACACAGAGCCCATGGTCCTCAGAGGCTGCTCAGAGCAGCAAAGAAGGAAAGCAGCCCAGGAGCCCAAGGGCACAGGGCCAACTGCAGTCATGGAGGAGCTACCCCGAAGAGCGAGTGAGCGAGCGAGCGAGCAAGCGCAGAGCCAGAGAGGAAAGGCAATGTATTTAGGGATCTCTCCTGGGGCAAGAAGCCAAGCACCCCACTGGGTTCTATCAACACCCCCACCAAAAGTGTCTCACCAACGATACCGTTATCCTCCTTTTAAAGATTTATTTATTAAAGAAATGGCTCCGTGGTTAAGAGTACTTACTGGCTGTTCTAGAGGTTTGATTCCCAAAACCCACCTGGTGTCTCACAACCATCTCTCTAACCCCAGTCCCAAGGTATCCGACACCCTCTTCGGGCCTCCATGGGCACCAGTCATGCAAGTATTAAACAGACATACATGTAGGAAAAACATCCATGTACATAAAAATAAGCATTAAAAATAATAAAAATGCTGGTGGTGGTGCACGCCTTTAATCCCAGCACTCAGGAAGCAGAAACGGGCGATCTCTGTGAGTTTGAGGCCAGCCTGGTCTACAGAATGAGTTCCAAGACAGCCAGGGCTACACAGAGAAACCTTGTCTCTAAAAACCAAAATAATAATAATAAGCTCATGTGTACGTGTGAGTGTATGCCACCCATGTGCAGGTGTCCCCCTCAGCTGTGGTTGGTCCGTCCGTCGGTCTCAGGCCTTTGCCAGCTTCCCAATATCCATGCTGAGAGCTAAATCCCTTCCCGCCCTCTGCAAGGAGGTCACCCTCTAAACCAACTGCTGAGCCATCTCTCCACTTTTTATTTAAATGGCATCTACTGGTCCCAGAGCACCCCAACAGGCCTCACTCCTACACCCTTCTTAAGCGGCACAACTGAGTGTCCCTGACCAGTGGGAGGGGTGGAGCCAGAAGAGATCATCTCGAAGGCCCTTATCAGATGGGCTTTGGGGAAAGGGACCAGAAGCAGGCCTAAAGACACCAGACAGGTAAGTTTTGGTGACAGCTGAGAAAGTACCCCCAGATTGCCAGCTAGGCCTTGGTTCCACACACCCCACCCTGTCACAAGCGAAACTCCCCACATCCAACCACCCACCATCACCAAGGGAGGTGAGCATGCCTCGCCCCAGCCTGCCTCAGCAGCTACAGCTGGAACACTGGGCCTGGGCGGGATGCCCAGGGTGGGTGGAGACCCACAAAGGCTCCCCTACTCCGCTCCACCCAGTGGTACTGCATCTCTAGGTGTAGCTAGCACCCATATCCTTTCCTGGGGGGTAGCCTAGCCACAGGTATACACCTGCAGCAGAACCCACACCAAGTCCTCAGCTCCCCCCACTCCCCTCTCAAATCTTACCCTTCCGCCAAGGTCCCTCTGTCTGAGGTCCTACTCTTGGCCCTGGTCAATTCCCCTCATTGCTCAGAAGAGCCTCATCTGATCCTGGCCACACTGTGGGCTGGGCTGGACTCCTCACTCCCACCAGGTCCCACCCTTAGCTAGCTGCTGACAGCACCCGGGCTAAGGTCACATCAGAAAATCAACCCTCCAATGTGATGAGCTCTATAATTTATATACCATTTGACACCCAGTTCTTCACTCTATTCTTTGCACAGTCCAGGGTGGCCAAGCAGAAGCCACCTGGGGCACACAGCTGGAGATGGATAATGGCGCACACGTGCACACACACCATCAGGCTCTTCTCATCAACAAAGCCTCAGTGAGGGCTGTGATGATGTGCTGGGTGGGATCCACCCTTAGGGAGTTCATGAGCACCCTGCTAAGTGCCCAGAGGACAGGGTGCCCACATCCACACCTGCCCACCAGGCCCCAGCCACACAGAAGCCCTAAAGACAGCCCTGCTGCCAGCCTTCCATCCACTGGGAAACACAGGCCTGCACTAGACAGAACATGGTGAAGGGGTGGGGATCCTAGCAGGAGAGCTGTGAGCAGAGCCATCCTGGACCGCGAGGCGGGAACTAGCCTGCTCTAGAAAGCCATGAAAGCTCCCCCTGAAATGCTCAAGGAGGCTAAACCACACAACAGGCCCCACGTGGGAGGTTATTGAGGGGAGGGGGGAAGGAGGCAGAGACGGGTCCCCGGAGATGAGAGCAGAAGCCTGAGAAGAGATGGACGGTGGGTGAGAGCATCTTTTATACGGGAACATGGTGCTCTCAGTGGCTGCAGCTGAGGATGCATTCTGTCAGGACCCCATGGGTAGGCCAATACAGACGCCTAATGCCAACACCCACATCCCAAGACAATGCTCTAAGAGAGGAGGGCTTCGTTCCAGGACCTGAGTGACCCGAGTGGCACAGAGTGGACTTTGAGTTTCAGGTGGGTGAAAGCATGGGAAAGGAAGCTGGGTGGGTCGGAGCTGGCTAGAGATTAGATAAAAAGAGAGGAAGAACTTAGAAACAGGGTAGTGCCCCAGGGGAACTCAAAAGTCTGCGCCCAGCTCAGCCACCCAAGAAAAAGCATGAGACAGGGAACCCCCAAGAGCCTCTCTCCATCTGCAGTGGACCCAGGGAAGGAGACAACCGTAGCTGACCTGTGCACAGGGACACACAGAGGCAGCTCCCAGCCCAGGGCACTGGCTATCCCTCCACAGCCAGTGACCGAGGAAAAGGCCACTTCCAACAGCAGACACTCTGAGGCTATCTGGATGGGTGGCAGTGATTCAGGGAAGTCTGGGGAGCCTCCTCCAGATAGCCAGAGTTGCACCTGCTGGACAGGATCTGATGCTGGAAAAGGAACCCAGACTCACTGTCAAGGGGCTCAGGCTGTTGAGTGCACACGCAAGCGCACACACCACACACACACACACACACACACACACACAGCGCCCCTTTCTTTACCTATGCCTGTGTGCACCAAGGAGCCACCCTAACCCGTGCCCTCGAGGGGCCAGGTGGTATATGGGACATACAGAATTCAACAACAGCTCAAGGCTTCAGGAAGCTCAGGGGCAAGACGGGACAATGCACTCAGTGAGTCTCCCCAGAAGGGATGCACAGATGGCTGAGGCAGGGTTCCAGCTCTCAGGGCTCCTCTGCCCACTCAGCATCAGGTGGGCTGCCGTGTGCACAGGGGGACACATTTATAAGGGGGCCAGGTGAAAACTGAGAAGGGCCTCTGGGCAGGAAGGGCTCTGCTGCCCTCCCTCCCCTCAGCCCTCTGGCCCGCAATACATCACTCAGAAGCAATGCTCAGCTTGCCCCACCTGCAGAGTAACAGAGGCTGAGGCGTCCCAGCAGGGCAAGAACTTCAGGCTCAACACACACACACACACACACACACACACACACACACACACACCACACACACACACACACACACATACACACACCCCTCCTCTGAGTTCTCTGGAAAACTAATCAAGTAACACGGAGCCTCAAAGCCAATTGCTGGGGGGACTCGACATCACGGTGAGAGGCATAAAAGCCAAACACTGACCACGCAGGACCCTGAATTAAAGCAGAGGTCCAAGGCACACTGAGCAGCCATGGACTGAAACAAGATGCTGTCAGGACCTGGCACTGTGGGTCCATGGGAGCACATAAACTTGATTATTTCTTTGGAGACATGTAGCCCTGGCTGGTCTGGAACTCACAGAGATCCACCTGCTTCTGCAGGTGCTGGGATTAAACACATACACATTGTGTTTTGAGGAGACAGAATCTCACGTAGCACAGACTGGCTGCAAACAACCTTCCCAGCTAAGACCAGCCTATAGCTCAGGTCTTCCTGCCTCTCTGTCACAAGGGCTAGGATTACAGTTGTGTGTCACCAGGCCCTATATTATACATAAACATTACCAGCTGAGCCACATCCCGAACCCCGCTATAGGCATCTCTTCCTGAAATGTAGGTGGTCCTCAGCTGCTAGTGAGGGGCTCCAGGGACGGCAGAACCCGGAAGTGATCAATAGATCTGTGACCACACCCATTCAAGTCAATGTCAGCATCCTGAGACGTATCTGATTTTCCTTCTCTTGGCCCATATCACTAAGTGTCTCCTATTGGATACTTGGAGACTATCCCAAAAGCTGGAGGAAGGGCCGATGGCCAGCTGGCTGAAGGAGACCTAAGGGAAGGGATTTGCTAATCAAATAAGCACCTGCAGCAGCTGAGGCTGAGATTTGTGTTCATGCCCCTCTGGCTCTGCCCACCTGCCAGCTAAAACACCTCCTTGCAAATTGGATCAGGCCTGCAGCAGGTTCCTCCTGCCATCTCAAGGACAAGCCTCAGCAACCAGGCCCCACCCAACCAACATCCTCCACCGCAGGGTCGGGGGGGGGGGGGCAGCAGTTAACCTCACTTCTACCCTTCTACCCCCACCAACTCCTCCTCTCCCTTAGGCCCAGGAGCATCCTCTGATTCACATCCCTGCTCTTGACTCGGGTACCAACGTTGGGCAGCCTGCTGACTCAGGGACCTGGGAACTCACACTCCCCTGAGATAAAGCAGTAGAGATTCTTCTTCCTCCCTTAGGCCTCCACCCCTACCAGCTCCACAGCCCATGTTCCCAAGAAGAGGCCCCAGCTGTACATTCAATGCAGTCTAGAGGGCTGGGCTGGAGGTGGACAGACACAGATTCCAGCTGTGTGTACAAGATTATCGAAACCCAGAAACCTGCCCCCAAGCTGAAAGCAGAGAGCTGGTGCGCCTCCACCCTACAATCCAGCTTTTCTCCCCACCCCCAGCCCAAGCCACTACCCATTGGGCCAAGCCAGGGAGAGGGCACCAGGTCAAGAATGTAGGGCAGGGAAATGTGCACAACGGACAGAATTCTTCAAGGCCAAACCCTAGAGTCGTGAGGCAGAAGCAGGCGCTGATCCTGTCTTCCGCAGACCCCGTGCCACTCCCCACCCCAGTTCATCTCACCCCACTGAGGCATCACACCCATGTGCTGCATGGGACCTCCACCACACCCAACCAAGAGGGCGGAGGCTGTTCAACTCTCCACCAGGCCAGCAGCAGTCACAGACATGTGACATGAAATGGGTCAGACCCTCCACGGCACAGTCCTGCCTCCATCACCAGACAAAGGCTCAGCACGACAGGCAAAAAGTAGGCCTTCTCTTTGATCTGTATCCAGATAACTGAACAGGTGTCCAGACATGTGAGCTCCAGGATGCTCGGGGCAAAATCTGAAGATTAACAGGCAGCTTGGATGGTTGGTACCAGTGGTACTCTGGTGAGTTACAGAGCCTCCTACCACGTGATGCTCTACCACCTCAACAGCGTCTTAACTTGGGAGAGGGCAGACATGCCCACAGAACACAGAGGCAAGAGTGTCTAGCTCACAGAGCTATTGACCTAGAAAAGACAGTCAGAAGCCACAGCAACACCATTACAAACTCTTTTTTGAAAGATTGATTTATTACTTATTATGTATACAGTATACAGAAGAGGGCACCAGATGTCATCATCGATGGTTGTGAGCCACCATGTGGCTGCTGGGAATTGAACTCAGGTCCTGTGGAAGAACAGCCAGTGCACTTAACCGCTGAGTCATCTCTCCAGCCCCTACAGACAACTCTTAATTTGACTTGTTTCAATTTTTCTCCAGGGAACATGCTTTTTTCTTTTTTTTTTTTTTTTTTTTTATTAAAAAAAAAAAATCAGGAAAAAAAATGTTTTGTTTTGTTTTTTTCAAAACCCAAGTTTACAAACAGACCCAGGTGGGACTAAGCCGCCGCCCTGGGCTAAAGAAGGAAAGTATAGTGTGCCCTCCAGTGAAGTCACACTTAAGCAGGGCAGGTGTGAAATACACCGGGGGCGGGCACAGTGACTCAGGAGGGCCTATTCCTCCCTCCAGGCCCCCCTGAAGGCTCAAAGGGCCCGTGAGTTATCCTATCAGCTGCATGCTGTGCAGGCTAGACCTCAGACCAGAAACAGTACCTGGCACACAGTAGGTACTTAATAAAAGTTTGCTGAATGGCTTTGTGAAGTCCTGTGAGCGCAAAGAGAGGAGTCCTGGGCCTAGGAGCAGGCAGCCCACACAGACAGGCTTCCTCACTGCCTGGTTAGGGCCCCAAGCACACATGCAGGAGTCTAGGCATGACGGCGCACACCTGTGAGCCAATGCGTGAGCCCTGGAGGGCTACCTAGCAAGGCTGTCTCCAAAGACCAGAAGGTCTAGTCCAAGAGGGTTCTCATCTATATTGCACTCCTCAGTGATACAGCCCAGTAAGGGCTTCAATAATAATAAAAATATCTAAGTAAAATAATAATAATAATAATAATTCCAAGGGTGCTGAAGTGATGGCTCAGCAGTTAGGAGCACTGACTGCTCTTCCAGAGGTCCTGAGTTCAATTCCCAGCATCCACATGGTGGCTCACAACCATCTATATAATAGGGTCTTATGTCCTCTTCTGGCATAAAGTCATACATTCAGATAAAGTACTGATACATAAAATAAATAAATCTTAAAAAAAAAAAAATCCAAGCCAGGCAGGAGTGGCACACAACTTTAATCCCAGCACCTGGGAGGCAGAGGCAGGGGGATCTCAGTGAGTTTAAGGCCAGCCTGGTCTACAAAGCTAATTCCAGGACAGCCAGAACAATCCCACAGAGAAACTCTATCAATGAATGAATGAATGAATGAATGAAGCCTTTTCAAGCTTCAGCACTGGCCACAGTTGAATACCAGCCATGGAGCTGGGGCACACACTCAGTGCTGGGAGTTGGCGCACACTCTGGGAGCATTTTCTCCACCAAGCTACATCCCCAGCTTTCTTTCCACTCTTGACTTTGTAGGCCTCCCGTCTCCATCTCCTGAGTAGCTGGGATGACAGGCCTGTGCCACCACACTAGTTAGGAGCTAGATTTTCTTTCAAACACTCTACATCCAAGACATTCATTCCCAGGTCCAGCCTGAGCATCTTAGGGGATGTGCAGGAGGGGGCTGCAGAGAGGGCTCGGTAGCAGGGCAGTGCTGCCCTTGCAGAGGACCCAAGCTCAGTTCCCAAGGTCCTTGCTGGGCAGCTCATAACCAAGTTAACTCCAGCTCCAGGTTAACTCCAGGAGGGTCCAGTACCCTCCTCTGGCCTCCATGGGTACGTGCCTTCACACACACTGTCACACACACACACTGTCTCACACACACACATACACACACACACACTCATAATTAAGTCATTTTTCTTTTTCCCTAGACAGGGTCTCAGTCATTCTGCAGTCCTGGCTGTCCTGGACCTTGCTCTGTAGACAAGGCTAGCCTAGATCTAATTCAGAGATCAGCCTGCCTCTGCCTCACCTCCTGAATGCTAGGATTAAAAACATATGACATTACCCCCAGCATTAAATCTTTTTTAAAGAGAATAAAAAACAGAGAAAACATAGGGTGTGCTGGAGATCTAACCTGTCTGTCAGAACCCTAGGTCTGATGGGGAGGGAGCTACTCTGATAAGGCAGAGTTATGGAAATATCCAGTTAGTGATGCACCAGGGGCCAAGGAGCATGCTCCTGAGGCTCCTCCCAAGGGCCTTCATCTGAGAATCCAGGGCTCCTCACACTTCCCCCCCATACTTCTTAGGGTCTTGATCTCCATTAACCACCCGCCAAGATAAATTAGGTAAAGACAGAAAGTGACAGAGCACTAAAGGAGAAGACAGGGCCCTTAGCCCTAAGTGCTGACTACCCCACCATGGGGTGACCCAGGTCCAGAAGTGCTGAGACACACCCCCCAAAGTGATCCCAGGCCTTTCATGGACAGCAAAGACTCCCCAACAAATGCCTCTTCAAGATTTAGTTCACCAGACCCCCAACTCAATCCCTGAAGCCCTGCAGCTACCCTGTGGGCCCTAAAAGATCTCCAGGGAACCAGAAGGGACCTGGCGGGCCCAACCCTGCATTCTGGTGGCCAGCTTTCTCTAGCCACTGGCCTGGAGCCATATCAACCCTCCCCTCCCTGATTCGCAGCTCTAACTTCGGCTGCCTCCACCTGGGTGAGGGCTGAGGCCAGCCTCGGCCACGCTTCCCTGCCAGGAACAGGTGTGGGCCTGCTTCTCCAATCATCCACTCCCCAGACCCCTCCCAGCCTCCCAGCCCAGTTAATATACAATCTTCATGGGACCTCTAATTACCCAGGAGGTTTTAACTGGCTGCCTCAAGTACTCAGGCCCCAAATCCAAAGCTGCAGTACCTCAGCCAGCGTTCCCTCCCCCTCCTCAGCTGGCCCGGCCTTCTGTCCGCCACAGCTGTCTGTCTTCAACTTCATTTCACAGACTGTAACTGCATGCCAGACACTGGGCACAGAGAGGCCCAGGAGCTACATCACACCAGCCCCAGGGTTCAGGACCCTGGGCACTAACAACCTCAGGAAAAGCTGCAGCACCACGGTTAAGGATGTAGGCAAACACACAGAGAGCCTCTCAGAGGCCCGCTTCCAGCCCTGGGGGTGTAATTAAAATGCAGTATTAAAGACTGAGGCACAGCTCAGCCACAAAGCACAGGAACCTGCCTGACAAATGCACCAAGCATTGCACCGTTAGCATGCCTCAGACCAGCATGCACAGTTGGCATGCCTCAGACAAGCTTGCAGCTAGCATGCCTCAGACCAGCATGCACAGTTAGCATGCCTCCAACATGCACAGCTGGCAAGCCTCAGACCAGCATGCAAAGTTAGCATGCCTCAGACCAGCATGCACAGTTAGCATGCCTCAGACCTCGGTCCAACATTCAGCACTGCAGAAAAGGAAACAAAAGTGTGGATTCTGGTTCAGTCAGACTGAACGTGCAGTCTCTTAGAGTCTATTGACCAAGTTTAACCTTTTTTATTTGTCTGCTTGTTTTGTTTTGATTTATGAAGACAGGGTCTTTATAGCCCAGGCTAGTCTTCAGCTCCTCATATAGCAGAGGCTGTCTTTCAATTCATTATTCCCCTGCTACCACTTCCCAAGCGCTGGCGTTACAGACCCCACTCCACAGGACCACGGAGTTCCTAAGGTATGCTGCAGCTGAGTGACTTACACAGCACTCCCTCTTCATCAGCTGTAAACCCAGCTCCCTTCCTCACACGGCCCCACACACTGCAGCCTCCATGATAGTACAGCTGGCTCACTAACTGCCAGTGCACTGCCTGCCCTGGCCTGGAAGCTTGATTCCCAACAGAGAGGCAGTTTGAAGATGTCACAGGAAAAGCAGGGTTAATTCTGCCCTGGAAGGTGGGGTCTCAGCTTTTTCAAGAGGCCGCTTGGGGCCAGGTCTCAGAGGGTGGGACAGATTTACTCAGGCAGGCAGGAGTCACACAGGAGCAAAGGTAAAGAGACCAGGGGGCGGTTCCAGGAAATGCACCTGAACTTGTGGCACAGTGAGCCTAGATTAGGCCTGGGGGGAGGAGTCATTTGTCCATCTTTTGGGGAGAGTTGCATGGGAAGGGGCGTCCTGGGCCACAGGCTCCCAGATGTCCCTCAGACCTGCCCCGAGATCCAGGACAAATAAAAGTAGCAGCTTCTGGGGCAGGAAGGGCCGAGATGAAGAAAATGTATAGAGAACAGAGGAGCAGAGGCTGAAGGCAGGACTCAATGTTTAGGAGCACTGGCCTCTCTGGAAGAGGACCTGAGTTCATCCCCAGCACCCACAAAATAGCTCACACCCATCTGTAGCTCCAGGCCCAAGGGATCTGACATCCTCTTCTGGTCTCCACAGTTACCAAGCACCGACATGGTGCACAGACATGCATGCAAGCAAAACACCACATGCATGCAAGCAAAACACCC